>JAIFZK010000130.1:3732500-3972500 GCA_027481765.1 Tenualosa thibaudeaui | reverse complement strand
CTCTTGGTGTGTGGGGTGTGCATGTGTTTGTGCACGTATGTGCATGCGTGTGTGTGTGTGTGTGTGTGTTTATTTGTCCCAGTGTTTCAAGCATGAGGTTATGTCTCACCGGTGAGCAGGCAGTGTTCCGGAAAGAGACGTTTTAATGCCAACTGCACTATGATCCTTGGGGATCATTAGATGGTCTGCATCTTGATGGGAAATGCCAGCCTGTTTGGTTGTTGAAGCTGTGGGTGGCAAACCGTGAGCTCCTCTCGCCTTGGCAGCAGCCCAAATTAGGGCTCAGAGGCTTCATCCCTTACCTCCAGGTAGCCAGTGAGGTTGAACCGCCCACATGGCCTCCCTGAACGCAGTGAGCTCGGGTTGCTGTCCTGAAGCAGCAGGGGTAGCGGTTGGAGTAATTTTAATTATGCTGTCCTCGTTCACTCGCTCTCTCACTCGCTCGTTCTCTCGCTCTCTTGATCGCTCGCACGCTCCCGTCAGCCGGCACGATTGTAGTGAGGGCATTAGCGGTACTGAGCTCTTAATGACACCCCCAGGAACCGTCTCCGTCTCTGACTCTGACTCTGACTCCGGCTTAAGACCCGCCACCACCACCACCACCGCCGCCACCACAGCAGCAGCAGCGTCAGTTTTTCCACTATGCAGTAGGTTCCCCTGAAACTGTTCAGTTTCTTTTTTTAATCTAACCTCTCTCTGTTTATGTTACTGGTTGTCTGGCTGGGGTTTTTGATACAGCTTTTGTCTGACTGTACCAATCTGGGGCCTACATGCCCCCCCCCCACACCCCACACACCCCTCATTCCCTCATCCAGGCTGCCGCCGGTGTGGCACACAGTTGGCATCATCATTCAATGATGGTGATGAAAACACGGGTGCTTCGTCAACACCCCCCCCCCCCTCCCACCACCATCACCGTCAGGGAAGGAAGAGCTTCGGTGCAGTCTGTTGGGAGGGCTTCTGCAGTGGTGGTGGTGGTAGAGGGTAGATTAGGCAAGCATTTTTTTTTCTTTTTTCGTGATGTCAGAACTCGTGTAAGTGGAAAGAACTGCGTTTGCCACCACCACTTTCCACTCATTGCTCAACTCACACTCGTCAGAAGTGGGAAGGGTGAAATGCCAGTGGGTATTAGCACATATTAAATAACAGAGTGGGACCTAGCAGCCTCGGCTAATAGCCTCTAATAACCATTTGCTTTCCAGCCCAGAGCCTGTAGGTAGGCTACTCAGTGGCACTACCTATATGTTTGTGGATGCGTGTGTTTATGTGTGTGTGTGCATGTGTGTGTGTGTGTGTGTGTGCGTGTATGTGTGTGCGTGGTCCTGATCTCTGTATGCTTTTGTTTGTCTCAGACAGACCCCGCTACTCCACACAACACAGTCTGGTATCACAATGACCATCTCCACTGGCCCCCTAGGTTCCCTTTAGGGGCATTATTCTAATGAATGGAGTCCAGTGAGTGCCCAGCTACCAGCATATCCCCCTCATTGTTTTTACTCGTCTTTTCAGCTCCATGGCCTGTTGGGCCACGGTTGTCATGGCAACGTGAGGTTGCTGTGGTGCGGCGCAATTCTAATGATTGTGTGTGTTGTTGTTGTTTTTTTTTCTTTTCTTTTTTCCTCCTCTGTTCTTTGGGGAAAATGTGTGTGTAGTAATTAGTTAAATGTCAGGAAGACTGCTGTGTAGTGATTTGCACTGCTCCCTAAGCTCTGTAGTTTATAAAATACTGGTGGTGTTTGCTTCCTCTGTTGGTTGTGTGCACAGTAGTGTGTAACTCTGTGTGTGTTTGTTAGTGAAAGTATGTATGTGTTTTTTTACTCATAATTGGACACTATATTCAGTAGTTCAGTATCTGCTGACATTGGAAAGCCATAGGTTGTTGACAGGTTGAACACGAGTCAAATTATCCATGGAGAGGCAAATGTATTGCAAATTGCAAAGGTGAAAAATGACAATGAGGCCTCCTGGGTAACATACCCTGGAGCATGTTCCAGGTCTTTCCAAAAAAAACGTCACTGCCAAATCCTCAATTTTTCTCCCTTTTCTCTCGCGCTCTTGGATTTCTGTAATAAGCATCCCAGTCACAGCCTTTCTGCTGTTCTGGGCGAACTCAAGTTATTTCGGGATAATCACTTTTGCCATTTTAGCGTTTGTCGCAAAGAGAGAATGACAGAAAAATTGCTGCTGGCAGAGTACTCCGAAGGTGGGTTCTCTCGACAACAGCACGTAGAGCAGCAACAACAGACCCGGGCCCCGAACCATCCTTCCAATCCTTTAAGCACACATCCAGGGCCGAGGCCCCACTGGAGTCATCAGTAGACCTGCATTCACATTCACTTGTTTACTGGCCCTTCCCCAAACTCCATGGGCTGTGGACCAAATCGTTCCTTGGAGATAAATGCCATAAAAGTTCAGGTGAAAGCTTAATAAAACAAAAAAGCCTTCCAACACCAGGCCCTGGCGCCAGAAATTAAATATAAGCAAACATAGACAAACAGCCGGGTTTGTTTATTAATTTTCCCCTTTCTCCTGTGGACCTTCTCACATGTTGTCTAGACTTTTTAACTTTGCTGCAACTTGTTTTCCTCGCGGCTGTTTGGCTATGCCAGAGGAGTGTCCCCTAACGGGGCCCAGTAGAATGGCTCCCGTTACAAATGCCCGGCTGTCTAAGCCCCACTGTGCTAAGGCTCCCTGACACCCTGGGCTTTGTGATGGTAAAACTCCCTCCTGAAAGAAGAGGACCTCCCGCCAGGGTCATACACATAACCACATTGTACGTGAATTGACTCCTCATGTCGGATTAGTTCGTTAAATACAGTGATCCTTTCCCCTATATAAGCGCAATGGTGACATTTAGTGCATTTTAATGCTGGACCGATAAATGAGCCGCTAAGCTTCCTTTTCAGTGTTTTGGATTTTTTTTCTTTTTTTTTGCTCTTCCTTGAGTTTCTCTGCTGTGACAGTCATCTCCAGCGTACTTGGCAAGCGTGAACAAAGAGGGAGAAGTCTTTCACGCTCGTTCTTTGAGATTCCAACATGCTGTGCGAATCTCAACATCCACCCAAAAAAAAAAAAACATTTGTGAGGAGAATAGATGGCATTAAAGTATTTGCACAGTTGTCTGGAAGGAAAGCAGGCCACAGGCTAGTGAGCGAGGCAGCAGGACTGCTGCCGCACATGTGCTTACAACACCAGCACCAGCAGAATGTATGCACCGCGCACACCCTGCCAGGCCAGTGATGGGGAGAGCTTGCTCGTCTTGGCAAGTGCTGCTGCAAAATAAATACGTGTAGGGAAGGAAAAGACAGAGAGAGAGGGGGAGGGAGAGAAAGAGAGAGAGAGAGGAGAGTGCTGGGATCCAAACCAGAAACCAAGGGCTGTGTTGTTTTTTTTTTTATTTTCCTCTGTCACGCACAAGGGCTGAATCACAGCTCAAGAGAAACCAAGGAGGGAGACAGCAGGAGAGAAGGACAGAGGGAGGGAGAGAGCAAGTGAGAGAGAGAGGGAGAGAAGGAGCGGGGTGAAAGAGTAAGTGAAGGAGGGAAAAAAGACGAAGGAGGAGGGGGGCAAACAGAAAGAAAGTTTGAAAAAGTGAAACGGGTTAGAGGAAGGGTGGGGAAGGGGGGGTTATGAAGGTTGGAGGAGGAGGCGGAGGAGGTGTGGGGGTAAGAAAAGTAAGGCGAGGGGGGAGAGAATGGAATATAAAAATAGGTCCTGGAAGGGAGCGCTGGTGTCTCGATGGGGCCGCCTACTAACCTCACAGGCGCCACACTCCCCGGCTCACCCAAGCCTAGCGAGCAGGAGGGGCCCCCACCACAAAGCCAGGCGGCTGCCAAAGCCCTCTGCTACGCTCCTCTCCTCTCCTCTTCTCTCTCGTCTCTCTTTTCTAATCTCTTTTTGTCTACTCTTTCACAGGCTTTGATTTCACCTTCTCTCTCTTTCCCACTTCTTCTCCCATCTCTATGCTTGGGGTCCTCAGGAAACTGAGTCCGTGCCGGAGATAACATGGCTTCTCCTCAGTCAAAACAGAGCAGAACCGTGCAAGGCTCCCTCTTCTCAACACACTCCCTCGCTCCTCTCCTCTTCCCTCTCCTCTTCTCTTCTCTCCTCTCTTCCTTTGTGAAGCAGTTGGCCTCCTCCACGGCACATGCTGGCTGGGACAGCTGTAATCCACTTAAACGGTGTCCACACAACGATGGGCGGTGCCTTGGCCAGTGGCGGAAGTGTGTCCTGCAAGCCGGAGGCCCTGAAGAAAACGCTGACACTGACATGGCAGGAATGATCTGTGCCGTAGTTCAGTGTAGCGCTCACCAACACCAAGTTGCAACAATCACCAGATTATCAACAGATGGAGATGGGGGAGAGAGCACCCATTCAGTAGAAGGGCGAGGCAGTGGTTACCAAACAGTGGCGCGCTGACCAAAATGCTCAGATAGAGTAATGAATAATTGAGTGCACTGACCAAAATTCTCAGTTGGAACATTGAATAATTATCTTTCCGTGCCTAATTTCAGTATCCCAGTAGTAAATCACTGCATCTGTGAGCCAATAAGCATGCAATTGCTTCATCAGCTAAAGTAGACAGCAACTTCTAGGGCCTTCGCTTTCATACACGTGGACATTTTTTCTAGAATGGAGAGGCAATGACAAAGGGGCCACATACGTGTCCTTGCTGCAGGGAGGCAAATTACTCATCACCCAGCAATTACTCTTTCATGCACAGTAGCCGCTTCCTCTTTGTTATTACCGTGTTCTAAGTAGTACTTCAATGAATGCCACCGAAAATTGCCAAAGGAAATTACAGGTCTAATGCCAGGGCATTCATTATCTGCATCCACGGAGGCACACTTTGGGACGATCAGGCTTTTTTTTTTATGCCTAAGCCATGCGAATGTGGAAATGTCATGGGATGACCTCTCTATCAGGAAGTGCTCCATATCCCATGCCTGGAAAGAGGCTGCCCGAAATGAATGTGGAAGGTAATAACGGAACAAAAAAACGCAATAGAGCGAAGCGATATTACTCTTCATCTGGAGAGCATTTCAAGGAAAAATATTTTCATAACTGTTTGAAATTTTAGATTTTAAGTGGATTAAGGAGACTGTACACAGTTTTTTTTCCCCTCCTCCTCCTCAGCCGATCTCTCGAAAAGACATCTGGGTTCTATTAGTGTTTTTTTTCTCCCCCTTTTCTTATGGACAGTATTTCATTTCTCTGCTTGTGTCATCGTGCCATCGGAGGTGGGAGTTTGTAGTATGTGCTGTGTGCGTAGTAGAGATGAAAAAAAGGAGAGGAACTGGAAGGAGGGGTTGGGGGGGTTATTTTTTTTCAACGGTTGGACTTTGAAAAATAAGGGAAGAATAATTAGATGGTAGAGTCGTGGGGATGTGTACTTATCTAGCCCACAGGGAATTTGCTGAGGAGTTGCTCTTTAGTCTTAAGGCCTCCGTCTGTAGCCCAGAGAACTGCAGTCAAACTCCCAGAGCAAAGCTGTTCGACTTCCCCTCTTTAATGTAGGTAAACAACTGGATCAAGCCCAGATACATGAGACTGTTTGGGGTGTGAGTATTTTCATCAGCGATCTGCTTTGCGTGCTTTGCAGAGATGCATACATGGGAGTTTGTTTTGCGATGCAAGGATCACTGACTTTGCATGAGGACAACTCCTAAAATCCATCTGCTCAAAGGGGTTTGGGGGAGAGGGGTGGGGGTGGGGGCCAATTGCGTGTCTCGGATCCCTCTGATCTTGGTGCTGATGTGTTCTTTATGACACGACTCGAAGTGTTCCCCTGTGAGGGTGCGAGGCGAGCAGTCTACATTTGCTGGCTCCATGGACTCAACTTATGAACCGCATGGCTCGGCTGTCTGTCAGCAGCCTATAAACTACACGCCGGACGAATGTACATGGGTCACAGCCCTGATCAGGCACAAATCTGTTCCTAGATCAGTTGATATCTAAGGGATGATGGCTCAACTTCTCTTGAAAGTTTCAGCCGCATAACGAGGACTTATGCTGTATGTGTAAGATCAAATGCAGGATCGGCTAGGTGAGCCCTGTGTGTATTAGTGTGTGTGTGTGTTTAGGTTTGTGAGACTCAAAGATGCAGTCATCCAAATTTGGATTTCGCGGCAGGAGTGTGGGATGATTGACTCATGGATGGACTTATGGACTGAAGGGCTTCACTGCTTGTCAACAGACTATAAACTAACCTCACAGACTCTTATGCTTTGCCAGTGAAGACCACATGAACAGGATAGACGCCTCGCTCTCTCCTCTGGATTTGAGGGCAAAAGGTGACAAACTGGAACTCCAACAATGTACGTTTGTCCAAAAGAGAAAGAGAGGGAGAGAGAGAAAGAGAGGGAGAGAGAGAGATAGACGGAGAGAGAGAGAGACAGAGAGAGAGTGAAAAGCACCAAAAAGTTGTCAAATTGCAAGTGGACATTTAAAACCCTGCAGAGGCGCAGTATGTGGGTGGCTGAGCCATATTCTTTGCACTGGCCTGCTTTTGCTCGCCTCTCGTTGCAAAGCGAGTCCCTCTGTTTCGAATGAGATTAGTTCCTTTTGTTCCAGGCACTTGTAGGCACACAGTCCACATAACAAATTCCACTCGCAATACATCTACAGTGAATCACCCTCACCCCACACTCACCCACATATACACACACACACACACACACACACACACACACACACCATTTCCCCAGCTAGTACACTCCCATGCAAATTCATCCATTAAAATGCCCCTTTTCCTCCCAAGTATCCACTTTCCAATTCATAACAGGAAATTGATCCATCTTGTGCGACAACGGCGACTCTGGGCTTCCCTTTCTGCGCCTGAATGTTAAGTCCTTTAGAGGAGCTCCCACCAGTACAGCCCAGTAACCCCCGCACCCCCAGCCCATGCCCCACACACACACACACACATTACCACCACATATTACCATGCAAAGAGCCCATCTTTCAGTTGCTTTACACTCTGTTTCCCTTTTCAAGCGTTCCCCACATCATGCATCCCCCAGTGAATACCCGGCTCAAGGAACAGACGAGCTCTTTCAAACGAGCCCTTTGTTTCTCGCAAACGTTTTACCAAAACTTTCCTTCTTTTTTTTTTCTTTCTTTTTTTTTTTTTTTGGAATGGGGTTTGCCCCCATGCTGTCTTTTATTTATTTATTTTGTCTTGTGGGTACTTTTTTTTCTGTTCCATCGATGCAAAAACCACGTGGCCATATTGTTCTCTATCATTCTACATTTTAGTGACAATAAAAAAGTGTGATGGCTTCATCTAAACAAGAACCCCAAGCCCTGCAAGAACGTAAAGAGGCACTCATCTGGTAGCAATCTCCCCCTGAGCCCTGGTTTTCTCTCTCCCTCTCTCTCTCTCTCTCTCTCTCTCTCTTTCGCCCGCTCTCGCGCTCGCTCTCACTCTCACTCTCTCCGCCACCAGAAAGCCCCCATCCATCAGTGACTGTCATCCGCCACAGTGAAAACTGAATGGGAGACTAAATACTGGGTTTGAATAGATGGTCTTTTAAAATGGAAAATACCAAATTCGCCCCCTCCTTTGCACATAATTGCCTCTTGGAAGGAGAGGAGCATGAAAGTTGAAAACGCCCTGTGTTTTGTTAGGGGTTTGTGTGTGCATGTGTGTGTGTGTGTGTGTGCATGTGTGTGTGTGTGTGTGCGTGCATCAGTCGGGCAGTGGCGGCATGTTTATTTTGAGATGAACAGGACACTGTTTGAAAGCCAACCCGTAGACTTTGTCGGAGGGAGCCATTCGTCTCAACAGTTACGATAACAGTGAAATTACAGCTCAATGAGTTGGTTTGATTCACACACGCACCGCGTTGGCTTTGATTGCTCCTTCTTTCATGTGAATGTGTGTGTGTGTGTGTGTGTGTGTGTGTTTGTGGAGACTGTCCCTGCCGAGTGTTTGGTTTTAGCAGATGAAATGAGCTGCAGATTCGCAGGAGCTTTATAAAAACACGTAGGAGGGATGCTCAACCTCGCCAACAATTCCTGCCAGAGGTAACATACGACATGAGGCATTTACATAGCACAAGCACAAAGCATATGATTTAACTATCCTCAACATAAACACAAGAGATTTCGAAACGTGTTCGCCAGCATAGCTCTCATCCGCAAAAACGTATGGCGATGAATGAATGTGTGGGAGTGTGTGGTGGTTTTTTTGTTTCATTTCATTTTGTTTTTTTTTTTCGTTCATTTGTTTTCATTCTTTGAGGTAATAGCATAGAGAAGCTGCTGATGTGTTCGTGACGAAAGCATTTACTTCGATTTGTGCTGGGTTGACGAATGAGTAGCCCTGCGGGAGAGGCAGCTTGGCAGTGGTGATGGAGTACGCAGGGGAGAGGGAAGGAGACAGCCCTCAGCCATCGCTCTGATATGAGGCCTGTCATATCCGCTGGCGGTGGAGAGCTGAAGAAGCTGGATATAAAGTAATTCCGGCCGTCTGTCTGGGAAGATGAAAAGCAATCTCCTGATTCAATATATTTTTCTATCTGAAAGTCATTCAAACTCCAACAGGCTCCAATTTGTGCACACAGACACACACTCACTCACACACACACACACATACACACACACACACATTTGCATACTCTCACTCTCTCTTTCACACACACATATACCCCATCCCCCAACACACAAACTTGCACTGACTACCCCTCTCTGACAGATACACACATATATCTGTGCACACACACACACACACACATACACACCTGCACACACCATGCAGCTTCCCGTGGTTCTTGTTAGTCAAGAAAGGGGTTTTTGGTGTGGGGCTGGCCAAGGGGTGGGGGGCTTATGGGATACTGGATGTCTGCCCTACACCGGTGCACAAAAGAGGAAATGAAGAGTTTCTAAATAAAGCCGTCCAAAATGAGTGGGACAAAGCGAGAGGCCGGCAGCTCCTGCAAAAATGCCAGGACCTCTACTGACTAAGAACAGGAACAAATGAGATCAGAAGAGAAGAGAGTGAAAAAGGAAAGAATGAAAAGAATGAGACAGACTGATGAAGAGAAAGGCAGAGAGAATGACAAAAAAAAAACAGAAAGACAGGATCAGAGAGGGTTCGAGAGAGAGGGAGAAAAATGGAGTGATAAAAAACGGACAGACATTGGGGAGAGAATGAAAGTGAGAGTCTAGCAGTGCTGTGTCCCGCCACAGCTGTCTGAAACCCAAGCCCGCTTTAAAACACATTTCCTCTCCGCCTTACTGGATAGCTCCAAGGTTAACACCACTCTCAAGCAAGGGTCAACACGACCCAGTGAGGGTCACGACCCCGCCATTACAGACACATTGTCGGGCAACTCCAAGGGGTGTCACAAAACTAGCAAAAAAGAAAAAGAAAACTAGCCATATATCTGCAACTTTTCACTGCAAAAACCCTACTGGATCCCTCTGAGTACAGACCCAGGCTGTGTTCACCTTTTGCCCTTTGGCGACCCAGAGATCACAGAGGCTTCTGTGTCTGGATTGTGGCAACACAATCACCGCTCATCTTGAGGGTGTTAACGCTTAATTTGCGGCACTCTAGATCGTCCATGTTCGTCATGCATTCGCTGTAAAATTTAGATGTGTTTTTTAACACTCAAGAAGAAAGTATATAGGTGGGTGGTGGGTAAAAATAGCCAAGCTGTACATGGTAGTTTGTGTGGTGGTGTGTGTTGAGCTGAACCACCTGCTGGTGTATGAAGAGTGTTTTTGAGAAGTGTGAGAGAGCCTGCACCCGCTCTTTTAACTGGAGACGCTCAAAGTGTTGCTGTTAGCTGCGCTCATGTGGATTTCTTTTGTAAACAGCGAGCGGCGCATCTCTCAGCCATGGCCTTGAAGACAAACAGCTGGCTTGCCATCCTTGCTCTCCATCCACGTCCTTTTTCCCTTCTTTTGTGCGTCCTCTCTCTCTTCTCGTCCTGTCTTTATACTTCTTTTTTACTTTCACTTTTTCTCTCCTTTGCTGGACCTCATCTTTCCACGGTGTTAAATTTTAATTGCAGGAGCACTGGTCATAACCGGTCTCACGGTCAGAGCTCTTTGCCTTTTGGCTTTGGGCTTGGCTGCAGCACTGTAGGTGTTGTGAGTGGTCCCGCAAAACACCATGCTTCACTTGCTGCTCAGCCACAATAAGCTTCTCCGTCCAAGACATGACCACACACACTCTTTCTCCCACACACACACACACACACACACACACACTGTCTTGCTCTCTTTTTCACACACTCACATATGTGCATGCATGTGCACACACTCACACACGCACTCTTGATCTCTCTCACACACTCACACATGTGCGTGCATACACACACACACGCACACACACACAAACACACACATTCCTGTCAGGCATTGCATAATCTACTCACAACTTATTGACCACTGGATTGTGCTGAGATGCCAATCTTTGGTTTGAAAATGATGGAATAAAACTAAATCTTTAGGAAAAAAAACCCTCCCATTTGAGCGTCTGAACAGCTTGTTCTCAACTTTAAACAATCCGTGGAATCCCAATGCGGATGCCCTACTTACTCTTTGGTTTAAAGTAAGCCAAGGCTTTCAGATTTTCTTCTCCTCCCCAATCAGACTTTATTCCCTCGGAAACGTCTGGAAGCTCCTTGTTATTCAGCTGTGAGAAAATGCTTCATCTTAGCCACCTCCTAGGCCCTGGGGCAGCCACTGTCTGCTCTTAACACACGTCCTAATGGGAAAGTAGTGTAACAGGCCATCCAGTGTCCCTGGCCAGGCGTCCCCTCGGCCTGGGAACCTGACAAGCACGTCTCTATTCTTAGGGCGCTCCAGCTTGTCAGACTGTTGGCCAGTCTCTCCCTCCCTTAGCCAAAGCCAAAGCCTGCCTGAGAGCTGCTCTCCTTGCACCTAAGGCCTTAGTCAACCGCAGGACTGGAAAGCTGCATTTCATACCCCAACACCCCAACACATCCTCCCCCCTTCCATCTTCTCCTTCTCTCCCTGTCTTCTCTTCTCCTCCCCCCGTCTCTCTCTCTCTCTCTCTGTCTGTTTCTCTTCCTCTTCCGGCTCGGAGGTCCTTCAGCTGTTTGTGTAATAGTAGGCGAGCTGCCACTCCTCTGGGACCCCAAAACGACAGGAGGAAGGTGTGCGTGTGTGTGTGCATGTGTGTTTGTTTCTCAGTTGTCTTTGTCTAGCTGAGTGGGTCCCCAGACTCTATCAGAGGAGTTGGCTTCCTCCTCAGAGTCTGGAGGTGTGTGTGTGTGTGCATGCAAGTTTATGTTTGTGTGTGTGTGTGTGTGTCTTGAGGAAGGGCCATGGTCTGGGCACAGGAGGTGAATGTCACAGTGAGTTAATCCAGCCACGCTCCGACCGGCCGACTAGACCGGGGAACAATATTTTCCCAAGATTGGCCCCAAACCCCAGGCCTCTGACAGGGGCCCGGTGATACGATGGGACAAGAGGGGCCCCGAAGACACCAAACGGTTGCACCAGAAGCAGCAGCAGAAGTGGCCACACTACAATCATTCCTATGATTCACCTCCATTAGATTACTTCTATTCCTTTATACAGCCTGTTAGAGCTAGTGCTCTCACCACAAGCCCAAATGGATTCACCTTCTTCACACATACACACACACATTGTCACACACACACACACACACACACACATTGTCACACACACACACACAGAAACAAGACACACACTCCCTACACACACACATTATCACACATGGTTACACACTGTCAGCAGTGCTAATCCATGCCACTGGTCCACGCTTGGCAAAGCAGGGCTCTGCTAATCAATTATCAGCAGGATGCAGTGGGATGATACTCCAAGTGTGTGTTTGTGTCTGTGTGTGTGTGTGTTTGTGTATGTGTGTTTGTGTCTGTGTGTGTGTGTGTCTGAGGCAATGTGTGTGTGTCTGTGTGTGTGTCTGTGTGTTATGGGGGAATTCCCTAACTTACTGCTTAAGCCTGCAGGGTGGGCCCAGTAATAACTTCCAGGGCAGCAGGTTTATCTTCTGTTTGTCTAATAGTTGTAAATGACTACGGCTGCGTGTTGAGAAGCGCTTCAATTACACTTTAACATGCTCAATAGTTCTCCAGCACTCACTCTTCCATCTATTTTTTCTCTCTGCTGTTCTCTCTCTTCTTTTTCTCTCTCTCTCACCCACACTTTTTTCCTTTCTCTCTTTTTTTCTTACTCATGGTTGTGATCCTATAATAATGTTGGGACCCTTTGCAAATATTTAAATTAAATATTTGTTATGAGAGCCAGACACTAATATAGTCTCCAGTGCTGGACAGAAACAAGCTTGTCTATTAAAAACTCTATGTGAGTTTTTTTTTTTTTTTTTAGTGGCTGGAGAAGAATGAGGCCATGCCACACTTGAGTGAAACCGTTCCTGCCTAATTTGTTCTCAACAAAAGGCTATGGATGTCACACACATCCTGTGCCAGGGTCTTGAATGCTGCAGTGCTCAAAATTAAAAAAAAAAAAATCTTTTTATTAGACATAATGGAAAGATTGAGTGCCAGGGCACTTGTTGTTGGGTGTCAGAATGAAAGCGGGTATGGGTGGTTGTGTGTGCTGGGATGTGGCTGACAGAGTCGGGTGGAAGAGGGGGGAGGTGGCAGGGCGGTCAGCTAAAGACCCAGAAGAAGAAATTCCCAGGAAATGCCTTACTGAGCTGCAAATGCTTGCCACTCCAGACTTGTGACTGCACCACTAACAGAAAGAGGGAGGGAGGGAGCTAGGGAGAGAGTTAGAGAAAGAGAGAGTGTCCCTGTGTTGTTTTCAGCGCAGCTCATCTGGGTAAGTGCAGCTGTCCGCCAGCCAGCCTCAATGGCGGAAGAGTGTGCCGAGGCGCCCAGGCGGTGTGGGGAAGGGTGGTCAGGGAAGCATCCGTGACCACCCACGGGTGTGAGCGGCAGCAGCCGAGTTCACCAGTTTCGGTGGGCACTCCGTCAACAGCGGCACGGGTCCCGCGTCAGCTGCACTAATCCCGGGTCCCGGCAGTTGTAAAAAATAGGCCCCCATTCGCTCATTCTCCACAAGCGAGCGCCAGTCAATCCTCCGGGGGGAATCATTGGGCCTGTCTGCATGTCGGGCCCCTAATCCAACAGTTGTCCCCTCCAGTGAAAAGAAGACAAGTCTTTCATTAGCCCCGTTCATTAAGTGAATTATTTTACGACCTAATTAACCGGATGCTATTCTAATAGTTATTACATAAATTTTGATGACTGGCCATGTATGAATGAATCACAAACACAGCAAGCAGAATAAATAAAGTTTTGCTGGAGCTGGATCTTTGCTATGTTTCACAGACAGAGTGAGAGGGACAAAAAAGAAAGAGAGAGAGAGGGACAGAGACAGAAAGAGAGAGAGGGAGAGAGAGAGATGAGGGTGGCTGCTGCGCCATTGGCTCAGAAAATGCTTTTAATGGGTTTAAGCCATAGCGGTCTGTCGTCGTAGTGAAATGAAAGTCAAGTATGGCTTAGGAAAATGGACCTGAGAAACGTTACATTCAAAGCAGTGACTTTCTCTCTCTCCTTTTGTGAGAACAAGAGGGGAAAAGCAGAGAGGGAGAGGGGAGAGAGAGAGAGAAAAAAGAGAGACCAAGAGGGAGGGAGAGATAGAGTGAAAGAAACAGAATAAAGGCAGTAATTTTCCCTTCTTACTCCCCTTCCTCCCTCTCTCCCTCCCTCACTCTCTGCCTCCTTCTCTCTCTTCCCCCCTCTGTTTCTTTGACACTGCATGTCTGTTTAAGCCATCAGGCTAGCGAGCCCAGCGTGGTGTGCTGGTTTCAGCATGAATGCTTTGCATGTATCAGGCGCTACGCTCCGAACCTCAGCGCAGGACCCCAGCAGTCCTGACGCATGGCCCGACAGGGGTGTGTCGCAGCCACTGACTAAACACAGACTCACTCATACATGTGCACACACACAGACACACACAGGCAGCAGACTACCTCTGGGGAGACTTGCCTCTAAAATGGGATCAGATGGAGAGAGAAATTAATACCAAATTTATTCCACCCAGTCTGATCCAGGTCCTGCTGCCTTCTCATTGTTGCTTTCAGGTCCATTCAGAACACTAAAAGAGACTGGTCCCCCTTAAAGCCAGGAGAGCACTTTTGGCTTCCCTCTAAAAATACACTGACAAAAAAAAACAACCACTGATGCATTTAACCAGCAGCTCACTTTAGAAATGCAGGAAGGTTCTGTGGTGGTCCAGTGAGTCATGGAAGGTAATGGCCATTGTAAGGAAATGCATAGCGTTAGCATTAGTGAGCTAACATTACTGTCATAACATCCTTTTACTAGGCTGGAGTCAATAACGGAAAAGCCTCTCAGGCTCACTCTTGCTTTTGGTTCCTTATGCTCTATTAGTCATTCCACAATCATTGCATTGTGTGTGTGTGAGTGTGTGTGTGTAATAGAGAGAGTGTGGGTGTGTGTCAGTCTGTGTGTGTCTGTTTTCTTTCCAACACATGGATGGGGTTTATTTATAGGAAGCTGATGGGAATATATGCAGGTCTCTCTCTTTCTGTGTGTGTGCATGTGTGTGTGTGTCGTGACACCTTTGACTCCTGGGAGCACACATGAGTATGCTCTCTGAAAGCAGGGAGGTACAAGGACACATGGAGAGGAGAAAAGGAGGGAGACAGAGACGGAGGGGGAAGGAGGGAGATAGAGAGAGTGGGAAGGGAGACGAAGGTGATTAGGGGGAGAGCAAAAATTGAAAAGCACTCAGAGAGCAAAGAAGAGGAAATGAAGGGAGAGGAGAGACAAAGAAGGAGAGTCAGAGTGTCAGAGAGAGAAGGAGGGAGGGAGAGGGATGGCAGAGGACAAAGAAAGACAAGAGAGGATAAGGGAGGAGAAGGGACAGAAATAAGACTTACCAAGTTACAGAATGTCAGAGAGAGAGGAGAAAAATTATGATGTGGAGAGAGAGAGAGAAGGAGATAAAGAAAAGGGAGATGAGGAGAAATAAAGGAGAGAAAGGGAGGAAGAGAAATGGGAAACCTACCCCCAAGATGCCTTACAAAACCTCCACCTTCACACACACACACACATACGCACACACACACACATATCCCCACGTTACCCCCCGGGGCTAGGCCTTGTCCAAATCCATCTGCCAGAGGCGAGTTGGGGAGAAGGGGGACTGGGGTTAAGGAGGCTTTGCCTGAGAGATTGTATGTCACAATAACACCGCAATGTGCTGGCGAGAGACCCCCGCCCCCCAACCAATGGCTTACTCACAGCATTAAGTTCAGGCTGCTATGTGTGTGTGTGTCAGAGTTAGGGCAACAGGCCGAGGGGCTGTGGAATCAACCTACTTGGCCCTCGTCCTCATACTTACAGTGACTCGCCTGTATGTGTGTGTGTGTGTGTGTTTGGGAAGGTTGAGCCTCGATTCATGGAATATGAAGTTGCTGTTATGTGGTTTGCCTCAAGTGTGTTTTCCGGAAAGTTTGAACTTCCAGGGAAAAGCCCTCTGAGAGACTCCTATATTAACCTTTGTGTTCAGAGCGAAGCCTTAAGCAGAGTCATTTAATGGAGTAGGGGTGTTTTAAGTGACAACACAAATAGCTGTAATTAAGTAACCAAAAGAATGGTGTGAAGAAGTTGAGCATCTGTCCAAATATGCTGTTTGCTTTGCCTTTATATGTCTCAAATGGCATGAAACGCCATTCCTCACTAGATGTTGGCATGTAGTGGTTTGCACAAAGGCATAAGCAGGCATTTCCAGTTCTGTTTGCTGCCTGTGTTTCTTTTTGTGTCTCTCACCCTTTTGCTTTCATTTGTCTTTGTATCCCTTTCTCTCTTTCTTTCTCTCTATCTCTTCTTTATATCTTCTTTTTCATCTCTCTCTCCTCCTCTCTTCTTTTCCTCACGAAGATGGGCTCATTGTCGTGTCATGTCAGATGGGTCCTGGGCTGTTGTCCCAGCAGCCTGTGACTCACATTGGCCCTGGAGCCGACTAAAGCCTCTGGCTTTGCCACTACTGGCTTAGCCCTCTCCCCCCCTCTCTCTCTTTTCTCTCGAACCGCTCTATTGGCTAAATGATGAAAACGATCCCAGGGCACATGGAAGCGAAAACCCATTGTCTCCCCCCCTCCACCCCCCACCCCCGGACAAAGAGAGTCCGGAGGCCTGTCGGAGCCGAGCGAGCGAGCGAGTCTGAGAAGCAAGCCTGTCTCAAAAGTGCACCAATCGGGCCCCGCTTCGTCCCCTCCTGGCGTGAGTGGAACTTTACTGGCAGGAGGAGTGCCGTTGAGATGTGAGGACCCTACGCGCTTTTGTGCTGGGGTCTGATGTGGTAAATTAATCCAAACAGCATTGCCAGGCTAGGAGTTAGACTGTTTGTGCGGTGAGAGGAGGGTGGGTAACGAAAAAAAAAAAAACAGAGAGAAGAAAAGAAGAAGAAAAAAAAAGAAAACACACTGATTGATGTGATTGAAAACAAATGGCAAGGGCTTGGGGAAGAAAGGAAAGATCTTGGCCGTGGTTATGCAACCCTGAGCCGAGGAGCTCGGAGTGAAGCCCCCTTTGATATGGCCTTATCATGATTCTTTTATAACTCCCCTGCAGTCTGGGCTCAACAGCAAGTCACCCAGGCGACAGGGGGAATATGCATGACGAGACCCCCAAACCAATTATGACAATTGATTTTACTGAGGCGGAGATGTGGACTAGCTGCCAATTTGAATCATTCTTCAAACCTTTGTTTCTGTGAAGTGTCTCTCCCTCTTTTTTCCCTCTCTCTCTGTCTCTTTCTGCCTCAGCATACATACTGACTCACTCTTTCTCTCCCTCTCTTTTGGTCTCGGTGGCCCTCCCTCTCTTTCTTCTCTCTCGCTTTCTGACTTGGGCGGCCTGGAATGCAGCCTGTTGTTTGGAGGGTGAGAAAAAGCATATCAAAAGGTGCTAAGACACTGAAGGGTGGCTCAGCGTTCCGCTCTGTGTTTCTACGAGGTTTCTCTCGTAGAAAGATGTCCGACTCTGGGAACGATTACCTGGAATTACCTCCCAACTCTAAAGAACCCCCTGCTTTTTCATGATCTCAGAGTGAGAGCCGGGTATGAACGGGCATTTGGCCCGCATGTTGAAATTTCAACCCTGCACGCACTGTGTGTAGCAAACTACCAGGGATTTTACATTAACATCTCTATGGTAGAGTCCAAAAACAATACAATAGTTTAAAATTCCATACTATGGCGTAGCGTGTTTGCTACAAAACTTTGAACAGGAACCAGCAAATGTAATTATCATGTTTGAGAAAATGCCCCACTTAAAATGTGTAATTGCTCTGTGTATAGGCCCTATGTGGTTCCAATGGGGCCAAAGTCTGAAACAAGTTTGTGTTGCTGTGGACGGTGGGTTAACAAATCACTGACCCGAACTCAAGTGGTTTCGCATATACAGCTACAGTGAGCAACAATTTCTTCACAATTCAGATTAGTTTTAATGGTCCCAGTCTTGTCATAAGCAGATTTATGAATGCTCTCTGATATGTAATTATGTTTCATTGTCTTTCAGGGCGAGCCAGTGGCTTTGTCCACGTCTCCGTCCCCACAGAGTCTTTGTTTTTGTATCCTGGCTGTGTTAATGGTTCCATGTGTTCATGGTGGTGGGTTATGTGTCACACGAGAATGTGAAGCCATGGTATTTTTTTTTCTCTTTACTTGAGTAATTACAGTATTGTACTTTTGTGTGTCTAGTGTCTCGCTGCCTCTCTTGTTCAGTGCTCCTCTCTTCACTGAACACTGTCCTCATCCAGTGATTGACAGCTCCATCTCCGGGACAACTGCAGCAGCAGCTCCCTGATTTGATTTGCCAGTGTCTTCCAAACAAACAAATTACCAGTTACAAGAAGAGCTCTTTTTCTGGTATTGATTCAGCTTCTGTTCTAATTTTCTCTCTCTCTTTTCTGGTCTTGTCAGGGGGTATGGAGACATGGGGGTATGCAACTCACACACACACACACACACACACACACACAGCTACACACACACACACACACACACACACAAATGCATACCCCCACACAATCCCACTGTCACACAAATAAACACACACATGGGATTGGATTTCAGAGCCCTATGGTCTGCTGACTGCTGAAGCCCACCTGCCTATCGGCTACCCCTCCGCCCCACCCCACCTGTCACCCATATCCATACCACCCCCTACCCCCTACCCCTCTACCCTCCTTCATGTGTCAATGCGCTTTAACACCTTCTGACAGGACTCAAATATTCCCTCTGGTTTCCTGCTCCTAGTTCACATGTTCACGAGGTACTCATGGTCAGGACAATGGCAGCCTTTGTTCCATGGAACATGTGGACAGACAGCTCTTGTGAAGTACATGCAGGACTGAAATAGCTACGCTCTATTTTTGGGGAAGTTACCTTGCTCCAAAAGTAATGGCTCATTAGTGTGTTGCCGGGGTGTGTGACTTTGGTTAATGACCCATTGATGTGGTTAGTTCTCTCATGCGGTTAAGGCAAGCTGGTGTCAGTGTGTGGCAGGAACCACACACACACACAAACACACAGAGACACTCTGTCTCACACACACACACACATGTTCTCACACATTCAGATACATTATTGAGAACCAGGTTTTATTTGATGTGCTGCATCTTAAACCCACATTCTTAATCAGTAAACCACACACATACGTAGTAAGTGCATGGCAAAGGATCAAATCAAAGGATTTGTGCAAACAGTATCACAGAAGAAACCTGTCAGGCTTATTAGAAATGGTTCATTTTTAGCCACAACATTTGGGTAAGACTAATCCCATTAGTATTCCTATCTCGACACAATAACCAACACATCGCTGGACATAAATGTACTTGATGGTAAATACTCAGAGGCATGTGACTGGCAAGTGGTCACCCTCAGCCAGTGTAGAAATCTGCAGAAATCTTTTGCATCTGCAGCACCTTTTGAAGTAGCAAATGCTATGGCTTCAAGTCAAGCTAAGCATGCTAAGCACTTCCTGTTCAGTGTTGCTTTGTTGCTGTAGAGCTTGCGCATTAATCGTGCCCCTTTTTTCACTGTCAAACAAAGTAGAGGATTACTTCAACCCAAAGTCACGTTTGTTCTCAGGTCATAGAGGACACTTTGATTGTGGTCACCTGAGGCCTCCAGATTTTCTTCAGACTTCATGCCAATTTTGTGTTCTTGATGTGTTTTACACTTGAAGCATTTGGATGCATGTTTATTTGAAAACATAAATTAGGGTTTGTAATGGTGTGCCATCGCAAGGGAATGGCGTAATGCAATCAAACACTTGTTAGACAAATGATGATATGACTTCAGGAAACACAACCCTGTTTTATTTAACACTGACAAAGTACTCACTGTTGGATCATTTGACTTACTTAAGAGAGTTCAGGGGCTGAGTTAAAAGCACACTTTGGCTGTAGTGTGTATTAACGCAGTCAGTTTGAAAGAGATGATGCATATTTGTGTGTAGGCCTAGATATATGATATGAAAAAAAAAAATTAATTCAGTATTCAGAACAAAAAAAAAAACTAGTAAAATTATCATCTTTTGCTTCACATTTTTCATGGTCTAAGTGCTCTCTTGGACTAGATCAGGCAAGCCGCCGCCAAGGAGAGAAAGTTTAGAAGAAATACGGCATTTAACAAAAATATTGTGGCTAGCAAAAAAAAACCCTTTGCATTATTAAAAGGGGATTAGGGTGAGCGATGATGCAGAGAGGAACCGATTCAGAAAGTAGCACGTGTTACGTTTCACCATGGCTAAACATGGCTGAATGATGTCCTACAGGACCAGATCCACCAACATTTCTCGGGCTTGCCACCATGCCGTGTCTCTTCTTTTTTCTTTTTTTCTCTCTTGCCTCCTCAGGAGCTCATCTTCACGTGGGATTTGCTGAATTTGGGTCACGGCCGTTGCTTCCAAGTGCCACTAATCCCTCTGATCCTGCAGCTTCAAGGGATCCACGCTTTTTGCATTCTACACCTGCGGAGCTCTGTTTGGATTTGGCAACAGGCTATTACTTCACTGCAGAAATCACTTAGTACACAGTGCAAAGTAGTGAAATTGAATAATTTAATCACCTGTAATGAATGTTTTTTTTTTTTTAATCCTGAGTCTATTACAATTTAAGAAAATCGTCCTAGGACCATTACAATTTAAGTAAATGTCTGCCTTTGGCACAACTTGTGTGTTGTTACCCCGTTATGCACAAGTATGGTTGGTCATGAAGTATCTTAGCAGAAACAGCATGAGATTATGCTTCTTTTTTAGCTGTGCCCGCAGATGCGGCTCATTGTAACGTTTTAGCCTTCGGAGGATGAACGCAGACTCGAGATAAACGACCTCCACTTGACAAAACTGCTCTGACCACGGGTCCTGGGCGCTGAGCCCAGAGTTCAAATGAGTGCCTCGTTTGGGGAGTCTGGGACGTCTGCTGCAAACCCCACATGGAAGGGGAATGTGTATGTGGAAGGTGGATGTGTGTGTGTGTGTGTGTTTGAGTATGTGTGTATCTCTAGTGGGTAAGAATGTGTCATGGTTGTGTATATTTGTATATATTTGTCAAGAGCAGAATATCTGTGTGATTGCATACGCATGAATTTTCATGGGTGTGTGTGTAAGAGAGAGATGTGTGCTAATCTTATGGTATGAACTTCCTCTCATTCTTCCTAGCTCATGTCAGCTCAGCAGAGTTGTAGCGTTTCTCGCTCCATCAGATAGCAGGAGCCCCATTCTTCTCCATCTGCTTTCCCTCCCTTTAGCCTGAGCCTGATGGGCAGAGACTCACATGCCTTAGGACGGGGAGGGGAAAGGCTTTGGGAAGAGGGGGGGAGGGGGTTAGAGGAGTTGTTCTTGTACGGAGGACCACAGCCGGTGAGGAGCATACGGCCTTGACGCACACCAGCTTTATGTCAAACCACAGGGGGAATCACACTGTACCCCCCCAAAAAACACACACGCACACGTACACACACATACACACGCTCACACACACACATGCACATGCACACACACAAACAACAACAATAACAGAACCGTGTTAGACATTTTGGTGGATAATTAGGTGTGAATTTTTCAGGGTTTGTTCTGTGGTGTCTGTGTGCGTGATGCTGTCGCTGGTCAGTTATCTGGCTGTGTGAGGACAGGCTTGGTTGCTTTGAGGCAGAGCGGGCAGTGTGTGTGGAGTGTGAATGGATGGGTCTCTCTGGTTCAGGGCCACTTAGTGAGCACAGAGGGGGGACTTTTCTTTTTCCTGCCTGGGTCAGGACCATCTGCAAAAGACATGAAGCCAAGGGCAGCTGGAGAACCCCCCCCCCCCCCTCACCTCCCTCCTTCTCCCTTCTCTCTCTCTCACACTCATTTTCTCTCCCCTTCTGTCTGTCTTCCTTTCTCACTCACTTGCTGAGTCTCGCTCTTGCTCTCCCCCCCCCTCTCTCCCCTCCCTTCCTGCTCAAACCATCCAAGGGAATGAGTTCAAAGCCTGGTCACTGTATTGTCCTTACCAGGAGTTAAGCATACAGGACGGCTTCCCTTCCTTGCGCCTCTCAGTGCATCCCTGACCGCTAATTGTGTGCAGCCTCTGCGTCCCCCTCTGCTGTAAAATGACAGATATGCTTTAAAGACACTCTCCGCCGAGAAGTGAAGGTCAATTCGCAGGGGCACCGTCCAAGAGCCTCTCTGCAGTCGGTAAATCATTGACTTGTCGTTTGCCTTGCCACCGTAAAAGGCAATGTTTGGTATTCATGACACGAGCCCAGGGGTCCCTCAAGGGGAAGCAGAGATGCTAAGCTTGAGTTATGTTATGGGCAAGTCTGCTGGCACCTTTCACTGGTCCTGATAGTAATGTAGCAGAAAGTTTTCAGGTCACGACTTTCCAGCTTGATTCTAGTCGCAGAAAAACATTCTCGTCTCAACTTACTTAAAAGTTACTCCGCTCGACTCAATCAAAGATACTCAGCTCCTACTCTCCGACTGCATAATGTTTACGTTCATTTGTTTTGTTTTTGTTTCATCGTATTCAGGCAGAAAAAGCAAACATCTTCGACGCATCATCCCTCTTTAGAAGTGTCAAGTGGTGTCTGTAATACTTCCTTGGAAAATTAGGAGACCAGGATCCTTTGTGAGGGCTCTAGATTGTGCTCCTCTCCTCACAGTGTGCCCTGGCCAGCTGAACAAACACTAGGCCCTTGGTGCTTCTTGGAAAAAAAGGACCCAGCAACACTCCTTTTTTTGTAGTGATTTAAGATTCTCTAACCCCACTCATGAGAGCTCCAAATTTCTCCTCGACTCTTAGCGAAGAGTTTGCGGGTGAGAGAGGACAGTATTTCCATCTGTGAGTCGATCACGCCACACGTGAATCACAAGTGACTTGAGCCCCAGTTCTGAATGCTCTTAACTCGCTGAACCCTCGGTGAACTCCCCTACAGGTCACTGGTCCTGCTGTTTTCCTCCTTCTATTTCTTTTTCTCTCTCTGTCTCTCTCTCTCACACACACACGCACACACACGCAGATACACACACACACACGCAGTTTATGGAAGGCATATGCGCAGGGGAGCATGCCTCTCTTTTATTGTAGGCATTCTTCACTCCATCCGTACCTGTTGAGAAAAAAATGGCACATTTTTCACATCGCTAGCTGTAAAAAATTTTTTTTTAAAAAAGCGAAAGTTCACCTTGCATGATGTCATGCGCTTGAAGAGTAATATGGCTCTGGTGAAGTTCTGCCGCTTGACTGGCCCTTCAAACACTGTTGTGCGAGTTTAACGTCTTATCAGGGTGGAGTATTGTTTTCTTTGGCTATCACTGCTATTATTACAAGAGTCGCTTGCCAGACTTTTAGTTGTGCAAGACTTTACCGTGTCAGCTTTGGTGTAAGTAACACCATCCATTGCTGTACGTGTTGCTCCAACACAAACCCTTTTTTGTAGCTGTGTGGAATCGATTGAATATGTCTGTCCATTTTTGGAGGGTTTTTTTTTAGTGACGTGGGATGATGTGTGTGTGGGGGGGTGGGGGTTAGAAAGCAAAGTCTGTGTCTAATTTGTTTACTGTATCAATTTGTTCACATCTCGGCGCAGCGCTGGACCCTAACGCGGCACGTCTGGGAGCACTCAGGCCCCCGAGTACATCTGGGGAACGGAAGGCGATAACAGGCCGCTTGCTATGATCCCTACTCCAACCTCCACCCTCCACCCAATCTCCTCCATCCTCCCACTCAGACAGGGCTGTTAGCTGGTCTGCTAAGGAAGCTGAGATGCTGCGGAAAATGGCGTAATTCACTCATTAGTCTAGAAGCCCAGAGCTATGGCCCTGCCAGCGTCATCATGTTTCAAAAGCACCTCATAAACACGTGTGGCCTCTCCCAACTTTTTTTTTTTTTTTCGCTTTCATTTTTCCTTTTTTTTTTTGCATTGAAATCGCTTTCTCATTTTTTTCTGGGTCAGTCTTTCCATGTCCCCTTTCTTTCTCCATCTCTCCATCTCTCTGTTTGTGTCGTTACACTACACAGTAAAGGGGAATGTGTTTTTGTCTGTCAACGCCTTCTATGCCTGTGTGTGGTTGCTCATGTATGTGTGTGTGTGTGTGATGTGTCAGTGAGCGTGTGTGTGTGTGGGTGGCTGGATACACATGTGCGGGAAAATGAGAATGTGTCTGAGTACCAGGCTGTGCCACTTGAAGAAATGAAGATTAATGTGTCCGGAATGTCCGCACAGCCCCGCTCCAGGGCATGGAATTCTGCCATTGTAAAGCAAAACAAAAGCGAGCTTATTGCGGAGTCAGTTGCTAGTCAGCGAAAAGGTCTTAAGTCAATTCAAAATATGTGCCTTTGATACTTTCAAACGTGTGAAATTTGTTTTACAACAGTCTTGCCCTCTGAACTCCATTTCCCCCCCCTCTCTCCCTTCCCTCCAAGGCCATACAAAATGACATATTAAATACGGTGGAATATTCAAGAGTGGAAGATTATTGTGGTCTCCAAAACAAGCACAGTGCATTCAGCTATAAAGGGAAAGAAAGAAAAAAAGAAAGAGAGAGAGAAGTGTGGAGGGAGAGAGAAAGGAGAGGCCACATTTTCTCTCATGGGAACCCACACTCAGTAGCTTGCCTTGCTCTATCCCCCACTGTACTCCGAAGGACTCTTATGTTTGGCAGCGACGCTCCGAGACAAAATGACTCTGTGGTCGGATCGCTGTGGATGCCAGCGTGACTCCTCTCTGCTGCTTTTATTCAAATGTTGATATTCAATCAGAAGCCTCAGACCAACGCATTCGCCGAACTGTTGAAATGCTGGCTCAGCAGGCGACAGGCCATCTGAGGGGAATTTGGGTCCTAATCTGTTAGCGGGAGAGAGAAAGAATCCGGCAGCGAGACAAAGACTACTGAGAGACAGATGATAGCTGTCAAATAAGTTTATACTTATTGTCATCTGTCGTCTCCTGAATATGAAATGATAATACTTTTTTTCATGGTGTTAAGAAGAAAAACATGTCTTTTCATACACTATTGCTCCGCATAGAAACACAAACATATATTGTATCTATATAGTGATGAAAAGAGCTTCCAAAAAGTGTATTGGCACTAGTGTAAATAACTTTCAGTTTCAATGATTCAATTCTAGAACCTATCCCACCACTTTTCCAAACTCATTCACTGCTAGGTGCATGTAGAGTCCTTTCTGTAGTGATTGATGCATTTGGCCCTTGTGAAGTTGCCTGGAGTACATCCAAGGTGTTGTTTGTAGTCCTCGCTCTTGTCTGGAGAGCTAAGCTTGAGTAAACATCACACCAAGATCCCTCTCCAAAAGAGAATACTGCAGAGAGAACGAAAATATATCTGCTCTGACAAAGACATAGAAAAGATGCAAGGAAAGTGCAACATTTTGTTCTCCTAAAAAGGAGTAACAAAAATTCTTCTAGAAGGTAACTTCAATACACCCTGTCTCTTCCCTGACTTGTTTTTTTTCTCCCCTCTGCTGTTTGCAAATGCCCCTCAATTTACAATGTAGGTCTTCGAAACTTCAGGGACAGCTTGAGGGTGTTATAGCATCTTCTTGTATGTCTTGGTGTTTAAACCCAGGGGAAGAGGAGGTCTTGCTTTAAGCATTCCATCTTTGTTTATTATGACAGTGAGGGATCAGAAGGCTGAGGACCACAGCCCGTCTGGTTTGTCCCATGCAGGGTTGGCAGGTGGACTGCCTGCAGTGGTGGTGGTCCTTAGGACTACCACAGTCCCTCCTGCATGTCTGTTTGCACCTGGTGGTCTCAGACCCCACTCTCAAATCTACACACATTAGTTACCCAAAGCCCCCTAGTCCTCCAAATGAAATGTAATCCTGCTAAGGGGGTGGTTTATCTGCTTATTGCCCCCCCCCCACCCCCCCACCACCACCACCACACAGACACACACACACTCCTTCTTCTCCTTATTCTTCTGTAAAACTGGCCACACAACCATGGGGCCATTTGCTGCACACCCCCATCCCCACCCACTCACCCCAGAAGAGCCTATCATGTGACGTTTGAATCTTTAACCCATCAAATGAGCTTAAATTTTTCTCCTCGTTTTTCTTTTTGGTGAGGCAAAGTTCGAGAGATCCCATGATTTGCCATTAATCCCCCTCTCCCCCTCCCCTCCCCTACTCCCAAGCCAATCCCCTCCATTTCTCAGACTTGGAGTACAATGCAGTGCTTTAGTTCCCTTCGCCATTTCACCTTTGTTCCACAATTAACACTTCCACAGTTCATAGGGCTCCCAGTCAATTTGTGAACACTAAGTCTCCACTCCCCTATTAACCCACATACAGTATTCTGGTTAACTAATATTCTTATACAGTGTCCCCTGTTGTGACCTGGAAGAGGTTACCATACATATGTGTGTACTGTATGTTTCTGAATGAGAGTAACCAAAATATGCAATTGGGAGTTGTAATACACTTGCTAGTTTTTCACTGGCTATAGCAGTGTTTTTAAAACAGTGTAGCAGGAAACAGGGGACCAAAGGATCACACTGTGGACCACAGTCCCTCTTTGTCCCAGCGATTTGGTGTGGCTGGAGCAACAACCTATGATGTAATGTGGCCTAGTGCAAAGAAGCACAATTGAGGCCGTAGTTGTGGCTGAATCTCGCTGAATGAGCTCTGGAAGGTCAGGCGGCCCCTGGAGGAGACCCAGGGACAGGAATGTGGGGGATTAGAGCCGTTATTCTCTGGGTTCCCATTTCTCTTTTGCTCCCCAGCTTCACTCCGCTGCCATACCATTTACACTTTTCCATTTCGCCCTCGGAAATTAGTATTTTGTTTGCACTTAATCTAATCATAGAGCTGGGGATGTAGTTTTGGCTCGTCCAAGGCTAGTTTTGGATGGGGTTTTTCCTACTTGCCGCCCATAGATCCAGCTCTTAACCAGGAGCTGTTATTAGCCCTGGTGGGTGGCATATGTAGCCAGTGACACTTGGCTTCCTCCTTGAACGCTGTCAGAGCACAAGTCATACTCTTCATGACATTACTGCCGTTGCATGTGTCAGTTGAAAGCAGCAGTCACCCAGTTGTGTAAACGTATTTCATTCCTAAGTGGCCCCTTGGTGTTCTTTGTAGTGGTTTCATTTCCTGAAGCCCCTGGCACTTTGCTGCAACATCAGCATATTTGCTCTATAATACAGGAAGCACAAAGGGCCATAATATGACTTAACGGTCTTTTAAACGCTCCGGGCTTGCCATTCCTCAGACATGGGATTTTTCCCTCTAATCTGTGTCATTTCCCTCCCTCCCATGTCAGAATGCAGGATTTTCAGCCCCCCCCCTTAACTGTGACCCAATACTGTGCTCCCTGATAAGGAGAACGGTGCAAGTCTGTGATCAGAACGAGAGAATCTCGTATTCTCTCATATTGCTGAGAGCAAAAAAAGCATGTCTCAACTCCCTGAGTCAGGCTGGCAACATAGGGTTGCCATGTGCTCCATGTGTTTCCCACCACAGAACATTGCATTTATAGTCCCCACCGAGTTGTTTGAGTTCAATGACTGGAGTGTTTTTTAAGAGCAGGAATAAACTGGGTCTCTGTGGTTGATGGGCATGCGGGTGATTATTTGCTCGGTGCGGCATGTGTTTTCCTTCCATGCCCCCTTGGCTGAGCCCTTCGTCACAAATGTGAGAGAGAGGGAATGTGAGAGAGAGGGAATAAGAGAGAGAGAGAGACATCAAAAATTCCCTTTGTGTCAAAGATGGGGCCACTTGTTGTCTTCCCTCAGAAGCTGAGGTGTGAAAGAATGAATGCGCTGGCAAGATCTGACAGAAAGGCAGGGAGCTGTGAAGCTTCATCCTTCTCCTTCTTCACATCCCTCTTTCTTTCTCTCTTTCTATCTCTCTCCTTTTTCCAAAAAATAAGAAACAACTCCCTCACCTAATGTGACTCTAGAGGAATTGCTCTTTCATTCCTCTTCTGATTCTCTCTTTTCTATCTTTCTCTCTTTCTTTTTCTTCTCTCTGTTCTCCCTGATCCTTCTTCCTGTTTACACAGAGGGAAAGACAGAAGCAGAGGACTGCATGTGGTACTGTGGCAGACCCTCAAAAGTATATTGTGTTGCTTTCTTTAACTGGAAAGGGATTGTAATCTTGGTTCCCTTCATGCTTTAAAACACCCCAGCAGCCCCCTTTTGCTTTGATCTGGTCAAGGTCCACCTCTCTCCGCTGCTAAAAGGCTAACTCTGCTGCCTGACCTTTTCCTTGCAGAAATCTCAAGATGGCTGAAGGAAGGGCAGATACTAAGATAAAAAAGAAAGAGTAAAGAGGAAGATGTAGTGGAAGTGGAGAGGTAGATAAGATACCTAAATATGTGTGTGTGTGTGTGTGAGAGAGAGAGAGAGTAAGTGAAAGAAAGTTTGTGTGTATTTAACTGAAAGAGATAAAACTGAAAGAGAGAGGTCTGCCCATGATGCATTTGGGCCTGAAGAAATACACTCACTGACAGTTTTATACAGGGCTCTGCAAAACCTCTCATAAGCAGACTGCACTGAAAGCACACACTCGAGTACTGTGCTCGGCCCACAAACCTTTTCATGTAACAGGTGCTCGAGAAATTGAGTTGCGTCCTCTCCTCTGATATGAAGACCATGCAGCATAGACATTGCAGTGCGGGTTACGAGTCCATGCCAGGCCGTGACCAGGCCTGGGCCAAAGCTGGAAGCCATCTGGGTATAGGCATCATGATTCTCTGTATAGTCTTCACAAGAGAGGCCTTAAAAAATTACTTCTCTTCCAGTTCTCCAAAGTATGCACCAGGGGTCAAAAAACATGATTTTCTTTGACAGACAATATTTAATCCACACATGTTTTACACACACACACAAACACACATACATACATACATACTTAAACACACAAGACAAGCACAACTGTCAGTGTTGGCTGCACTGTTTGAAGTTTCTGATGGGGCTTTATGCAGTGTTCTGACACTCAGCATTCATTTTTTATGTTAATTTTTTTAATCATTCATAAATGAAAGGGAATCCTTCAGGTATGAATGTGAGTGATGAATGCCATGTTAATGTGTGTGTGTGTGTGTGTGTGTCCGTGTGTGTTTGTGAGTGAGCAAGAATGTGAGCATATGATGAAGAGCTAAACATGAAAGATGTATCCAAAGATAAGTCCAGCATGCTATCATAGCTAAAGCATTCCCTCTAAACAGTGCACCTGGCTAGGTATTCACACAGTCTGGTGACCTCTCTCATCTCCACTCATAAGTCATCTCACTCCTGTCCCAGGAAGCACCTTCACCTCCAGTGGAGGTTGACAGGGCAGCTGGGGCCCTCTCTGGGATGAGGCACCCAGCCCACTCTGTAGGGGCCTCCCTGGGATGATCCTCTCCCATCAAATTCCCATCTTCTCCCGGCAGTGTCCATGGAGAGTGCAGACAGGCCGGCCCCTTGGCTGAAAAAAAGGTCACTCCCAGGAATCCACGGTCGAAATTTCTGGTTTAACCTCATCATCAACCCCTCTCAGCCTCCCCACCCCTTTCTTCCACCTCTGGCTACGACCTTTACATTTCTAGTGTTTTTTCAAAGCTTTAGTTTCAGTCTCAAAACACAGCAGACTTCACTTTCTTGAGGCATAGAGTGTACATGTGCACGTTGTGTTATTGTGCACTTTAAAAGTTCTGCAAAGAAGACCAGACAGAACCACCAAATATGGATTTCACTAAGTTAGAAGTTATTTCTGCCTAATCACATAGATTAAAGGGAAGAAAAGAAATGTCCCTTTGTTGTTGAGCTGCATAATTAAACAGTGTTGCCGCGTATGTGTGTGTGTTTGTGTGTGTGTGTGTGTGTGTGTGTGCACTCCTCCCTGAGTCTGCAGGGTTGTTTTTTGGCCTTGTTTCATGTCCTCTGCCCATGTTCACACCAGCCTAATGAAATCACTGTACCATTAGACAGATTGAAGGACCTACATCTGACCCTTTCTAAACTGTCAGTTAAAGTGACACACTCCATCCCTTGGGGAAAGCACCAATGATTTTCATTTTGGGATGGATGGAACGTTCCATTTATGTCTCAATATCGGCAGGACTTGTGCTCTGTATGAAGCCGTGTCATTTCTAATGGGCTGGCTTCCATTTGATGGGTAACCAGATTCCTGTTTGTCCCCGGTGAAACGTGTCACAGGGAGGAATTCAAAACGAGAGAGAAATGTAGCCCTCTGTGCAACATATCTATTACACTACTCCCAGTATTCTCCTTTGCCTCTGTGACAAGACCTCGTCGAGCTGATATTGGGAAAATAAACTGTGCATGCAGGAGGAACAAGAGGGCCCAGCTGTTCTGTTCCCTACCCAGGCAACTTCAAAAGGCTTGTCAGCAAAGCTCATGATTTGGAGCGTGATTCAGGATCTGTCAGCTGAGAGAGAGAGCGAGAGAGAGAGACAGAGCGTGAGAGAGAATGACAGAGTGTGTGTGTGAGAGAGGAAGAGACAGACAGAGAGTGACAGTGAGAGAGAGGAAGAGAGACAGAGAGAGTGAGAGAGAGACAGAGAGTGTGTGAGAGAGAGAGAGAGGAAGAAAGAGAGACATAGAGTGGGAGAGAGAGGGGTGGGCGGGTGTGGGAAGAAGGGAGAAGTCGAGAGGCCCTGTTGCAATAGTTTCAGATCTTGCCCTGTCAAAACGGGTGACAGGGAAGGTAAGGAAAGAAGAGAGAGCAGACCTTAATCCATCCAGCTCCTCATACACACACACACACACACACACACACACACACATACAAGCCTCAGTGAGCAATGGGCTAAGGGAGGAAATGCTGCCCCTAGTGTCCTTGAGTCACCAGACGCAGATGATAAGAATAGTTATAGGAACATTAGAATAACTCTGCTTTGCTACACAGAGCAAGAGACAGAGGTCTCTAACCCCCAGCGGAGTCAAAGTGATCTGCCCATATTCTTTTTTCCATGTATTCTCACCTCAGGTGCCTTTTAAAGAGATTTTGTGTCTGGAAGAAAGATTTCTATCTATTCTAATTCAGGAGGTCAGCAGAGGTGAAAGCGAACTGAACCAAGACCTTCCTCTTGCATAGCTGAAAGTGCATTGACAGCATAACATTCACAGTTGACTTATTATGTCTTTGATGATAAGTTCTCTTTGTAAAATGTCTTCCCTTTATGTTTGATTATATAACGTTTTTTTTTTTTTTTTTTTTCGTAATACAATTTTGAAAAGACCAAAGGCATGATGTGTTTTCACAAGTGGATATCAGACCTATCCGAGAAGGCTAATAATGCCCAGAACAGTATTTCACTTTATCTGCGTCATCAGTGTGTGTATCCCTGTACATCTTAATGTGATGGTCCACGCTATGCATTTCATTCATGCATTAAACATCACACGGAACCCATCACACTAAGTGTTGCCTGGCTGGTTTTGCCTTATCAAAGAGAATGTGAATGATGGTTAATAACAAGCTTAAAAAAACGTTTTTGTGTCACAAGCGGCCGTAGAGAAACAGGATTTGTTTCCCATTTTATCTCAGCTCCGCACAAGAGCACACTCAGGGTTTAAAGCCATGTGGTCGAAGAAGAGGATTCAACGTTCATTTAAGATAATATACCGTAGGATTTGTCTGTACACATTACTGTCTCGCATTAAAGCCTAAAATGTTGGATTTGGGATTGCAAAAAAAAAAAGTTTCCGCTGCATGGTTGCTCAGTCAATAATGACGTGACTCAGTGTGGGCTTTTTGAAGATCGTTTTCAATACTTCTGGGCACCATGATATTACATGCCTGTAATTACAGGGGGAGAACAACACATATTAAGAATATATATATTTAAAAGAAAATGAGGATACTTTTCCCAAAAAATGAAGGGGTTGAAAACTTCTTGGAATGGGAATTGGTGCATTGGGCCATGTAGTCGTGCAGCGGGTAACGAGACGAGATACGTAGACCAGACTGGTTCTAATCCTTTCTTGGAAGCCTCGGCAGGCCCTGGCGGTTCCTCCAGGCGGTTCCTCAACGGAACATGGAGTAGTCTGTTTGAAGTGGGAAGGCCAGAGATCCCCATCCGTCATCATCAACGATGGCGGCGGCGGTGGCTTTGGCCCAGGCCCTGCACGTGGAGGAGGGCTGCTCCCTTGCTCACTTGCTTGCTCACGCAATAAAGAGGAGAAAACAGACGGCTGGCCGGGTGAGAGGTCACGGTGGGGCAGCTGGCCGTTTGGTTGACCTTCGACACTAAGGCCCCGGTCGTCCATCAGGCCCCCCTCATTGATTGATCTGATTAGGAGGGGTGTTGATCTGCCCACCCAGCTGTGTGTGTGTGTGTTTGTGTGTGTGTGTGTGGAGGGGTGTGATTATGATTTACATTTGTGATGTGTAGGCAATTTTATGTTTGCATTACATGATGCCTCACATATGGAAATTATGCTATGTCACTTGATGTTGGCCCAATGTTTTGTGTTAATGGATTGAGGGTGAGCGTAGATGGCCAGGTGGAGATGCTAGTCTCTCAGCCATGACCTCTCCATAGTCCCAGCTGCTCATAACACCATGTCTTTTCCTGGCAACTCACAGGTTCAAGGGGGTCTCATGTGTTACCTCACGCTTGCACAACCTCCAATCAGATAAGAGCCAAATTGGGGCCGGAACTGGCCCAGCTTCTGCTGCTATGTGGGGCGATAAGGGCCTATCGGTCAATCGTAGAATGACCAAGTGAAGATCAGGTCACGCCCTGGACTCCTTGGAGAAAAAGCAGAAGGCTAGCGTCCCTGTGTCTCAAAGGCAATCAGTGTTATCTGCTGTTGGCTTGCACCATTTTACAAATGGAGAGGAAGGTTAGAAGGGACTGTATCACATTGATGTTTGCCGTGTTTGATGTGTTTTTGTTTCTTGATATTGAGTGGGCATATACCAGCAAGTAGTCTTTCTCAAACTCAGTAGAGAACTCAGCAATGATACCATACATTCCATACATTTTTAAAATTTTTGAAAAATTAAGTGTTCTTCAATCCTACTGAAGTTATAGTTGTCTTTTTGCCTATTCTCTGTGAAGTGGTAATAGGCGCAGTCAAAGGTGAAGTGACTTCCACTGCTTCTGGCTGTGTCTTCAAAAGTAAAGATTAAGCAAAGCAGCATCTGCCTATGACAAATTTAAAAATTAAACTATGACAAATTTAATATTGTTAGCCATGCTGTCACCTGAACTTAAACCACACAATATCACTCTCTTACCTTCCTCATCTGGCTTTCATTCTCCCTATTTCCTTTTGCACCTATATTAATGCATCCTTTTTACAGACTGTTATCTAACTGCCTCAGTGGCATTCTAGTGATGGGTAATTGAATGGGACACAATATGTGGTCAGCCACATTAATTATTAACCAACCACAGAATAGCCCATCAGGGGGCAAACAGAGCTCTGACATGCCTTACAAACAGCAGAATACAAGACGAGACAAAATAAAAAAAGACACTAAAAAATGGCTATGCTACGTGAGGCATGTTAGATAAATAAAGCTGCAACGTATTGTTATCACTCACTTCCTCTTTGCTGTGCTTTCGCAGCTGGACAAGTAATTAATCCTGTGGTGGATTGGGGGCTCCAGACTGCACAATAACAGCCATATCGTTTTTCATTTCATTTTTTCCAGCCCATGGCTCTCTGCTTGCTGTCGTTCTGACCCCTGGAGGTTAAGAACCCGTTGGCTTACGCGCCGGGACAGATGCAGTCAAGTCTAGTCTTCTTTGTCAAATGTAGTCCTGCCAAATTTGCAAGGTAGTGTCTTATTAGTTGACGGCACAATTAATTTTTCAGGATTAAAAGCCTAGTCTTGCAGCCCTGGTGGCTCCTGGCTCAGCCCCTTTCGAGTTCTCCCCCTGACCACACGGGCCTCAGCGGTGAGACACTCGAGTGCACATGATTGAGTCCTTTCAGTGGATGTTGTAACTCTAGACATTTATAACGTCCCTGGCCCTAATTGAAATAAGGCAAGTTTATGCATCTCCAGATCCTAATTTCTCCTGAAAGGTACGTGGGCGAAAGCTGACAGGCTTATTTGACCCTGGTGGGCAGAGTTCCTTGTAGGTCTCCCATGTGCTGTGAAAGAACACGAGACTGTTAAACATGAAGACACTGAAAGGAATGCTTTGAGCGAGGCAGGGCCCGTGTCGAATAGCGCTGTTTACATATCAGAGAATATAATCACCCCATGGCTCAAATATTTAGGCAACAACTAAATATTTAACAGGGGAAAAAGAGCTTATATACAGATTGGGTTATGTGCATGTCCACAATTAATGGCCTGAGTGTTTACATGTGTATATTTGTGAAGCTAACTCAGCGGGAGTCAGAGCTTACTACTTAGCCCCTTTGGGAAAATATTGACAGTTAAGAGAAGGTGGATGCACACTGCACACTGGCAAGTCTAAGCCTTGGTGAGCTGAAAGGGTTTGGAAGCAGCATTTAATATTCATAGAATCCGTGTAGCACTTAATAGACAATGCTGTCCAGATTTATCCCGCATAGATACTCTGAAATAGAAAAAGCGAACAGACCCTGAAGGTGAATGCCTCCAGGTAAAGTGTTAGAATATGACTGGTGGCCCCAGGGGCCTTTGGAGGGATTGTGCTGGGCCACCTAGAAGCTGCATTTTATTTTAAGTCTGATTTTGAACACACTGTCTCACTCGCTCCCGCCATAGCGTTTCAATGTATGGGGCTGGTCAGGGGATTTTGGGATGGGGAAGGGGGGAGGGGGGTTCAAGTGTGGGTGGTGGGGATTGGAGAGAGTTGGCGTCTGTTTACTTGCAATTAGGCTGGCCGGCCAAACGAGATCGGTCAGTGTAAACACACGCTCAGCACTGGCCCTGCGGTTGTGTGCAATTTTCTTTTTTTTTAAACGGGGAAGGGATATATTTTCATGCGTCTCCGACCCTGGCGTGAACCTCTGATCAGAGTGGCCTCCCAGGGGAGCTGGGCCTGTGGCTGAGCACAGGAGCCTGGGCGATCCAGTCAAGGGGAGGGACGACAACAGGCCCCATTAGTTTGTCTTGTTTACTGGTCCGGTGTTGACGCATGTTTATACGGATGGCTCCAGGAGGCCCAAGTGCCCTTTAGCACCCATGACTGGCCTCTTCATGTTTCTGCTACCTTCTCTCTCTTTTTCTCAGGTTCACTCCCTCTACAATCTGTCTTTCTCCCTCTGTCCCATCACACAGACACAGACTGTGTATTGACACACAGACACAGACCTCTTTGCATTTCTCTTAACCTTTCCTTCCATCCATCCTTCCATCCTTCTCTTTTTTTCTGTCGCTTTCACTCTCTCATTTTTTTCTCTCTCTTTCAGCCACCCCCCCCCCCAACCGCTGCTTCTCTCTGTCTTCTTCAGACTGAGGAGAGAGAGTTGAGTTCTTCCTCTCCAGGAGTAATTACTTTCTGGAAAGCGTTCTATTGAAGCCTGGGGGCAATTTGGTATTCATGATGTTTATTGGTGTTTAGGCTTAGCGCAAGACTATAATCAACGCTGCATCATCAGACAGATGGCTTGCACGAGGGAGTGTTTACAGGCAACACAAGGGAATGGAGACACTATCAAGCACTAAGGGATAATCTTTAGCCTTTTGCTGGATGACTAACAGACAGGGATATAATAACTTCAATCACTCACGGAGTGGTAACCACAGTTGGTCTGTGCATATTGGTTTGCCCTCAATTTGGATTTTTTTTTTCTTGTGGTGAGCAAAACAAAATTCAGGTAGCATGGCTGTTGACAAACAAATCCTGACACATAATGTTTATCTCTCATTTCAGACCAGACTTCACCTGAAGTTGGTAAACACCTCATATTTAATTCTTCTCTACTTCTCCACCTCTTTTCGGCCCTTTTGGCTTGTTCCAGTGACCATGGGAGATTGGAACAAGCATCGATGGCTCAGTAGTAGCACAATGAAAACACATGGGTCCAAACACAAGCAGAGCACTGAGAGTGTTAATGTTCGGAAGAGCTTGCCAGATGCGAGTGTTCGCTGGCTCTCAGCAAAGACCTACTCCTGCGGAGATGACCCGGAGGCCTGTAACTCTGTTTTCCCCTCCAACTGCGACTGTGATTAAAGTGTGCTCGCTGGTAAAACTCTTAGGAGCGCTGGCCTGACAGTAAAGCACCTTTCTATTGTCAGAGGTATTTGGAGCATACTGTGCCCAAGGCAAATTGGAATGAAGGTTTTACAGTGAGAGGCAGACCACATAGAGGAGGCTCGCTCATACAGTACAGACTAGTCTTTTTCCTTTTTTCTGTGTCCGTCAACAAACATGTTTGTGAACATTTATAAGGCCTGTCAACAGCAATGAAACTAATTGTTTTGTTTGTAAATGTTCCTTAGGGCCATGACTGTGCTGTGGTTGTAGTGTTTTGAACTGAAATCACAAGTTTAAGTATTGTTGTAATGGAAGCATTTGTCATTGCACATCACTTGAGTTTGACCATCATGTATAGTCCTCTGCATTGTTCATATGCCAGTGTTTTGCATTATATCCTTTGGTGTGCAGTGCTTGTTTTCTTGAAAGAAAAGAACCCATTTTGGATTGGTTGAATCCAGTGCTATAAAATTAAGACACAAAAACAAACTTCTCTACCCCCTGCCAGATCCTGCCAAACAGAAATACTTGTGGGCATGAGGGATTTTGTTTTTCCTCATAAACCTATACTTTGATCACTGCAGACAAATTGGAAACAACTATTAACAAATCTGAAACATTTGACAGGGACAATCAAAACAAAGCTGCTGAAAAGCCGCATCAACCGACAGAACTCGGAAATAAAATTGTCGCTTTTTTAAAGACTTACGAAAACATGACATGAAAAGGAAACCCACAGATTTTATACTGCCACTTGCATACATGGAAATACATTGGGCTCTTTAAGCTAAAGGTGAAGTCCATTCTGGACTTTCTTCACTTGGATGTTCTTCTACCGCAGGAAGGCTTGGAAGGCCAGATGATATGGGGTGGTTTTCCATCATTGTAAGTTTGTAAAGTTGCTCTTCCTGTGCAAGGTCACTGTGTCCATCCTGCAGGTTTTTCGAACAGAAGGGGCTCGTTGGCCCGTGCTCTCTTCGCTCTCTCTCTCACACACAAACACACACAGCCATTGTCTGTCAGTGCGCTCCTCTGTGTCGACTTTAATTATTGTTTTCATCGCCTTTCCAAAGACGAAATGACAGCTGACGTCTGAACCATAAACATCTGGTCGGTGGAGCTCCTTTTATGAAAAAAGGCTTCAACAGGGCCTCGCATCTTACAACCAAAATGAAAAAAAAAAAAACCAGAACAGAATGGAAGGGAGTGAGGGTTGAGCAGGACAATGATTCAAGAGAATGTTCCCTCTTTCTTTTCAGTCTAGAGTAGTCCCAGCCTTTGGGCTTAAAAGAATGAGATGTGGGTAGGTCTCTTCTTTTGAGGCACATCTGCAGGAGGTTCACACAGAGAATGGGAATGGGTCATTTCAGATCTGGCGCCCCCTGCTGAAAGCCTCTTCACACTGACTAACAAGCACACAGGGTGACCTGTCCTGGAAAAGGGGGCTGCTGTTTGTAAAAAGGACAAGCTGTTTTTATAAGAGCACTGCAGGTTTTTGCTTATTATTTGGGAGGTTTTGTACCCAGTGTCCCACAGATGTTTTGTATATACCCAGTAGGTCAGTCTGGTCTTCATACAGTGTTCTTCCCACTCTAACTTCCCCTGTCAGCAATAGTCCTCAATCTAATGTCAACAAAATGGAGGATGTTGATATATGGACTACGCCTAATTATTTGATTAGGATGGTGGTCACACACAACTCCTATTCTTTTCTAGGCTTTGAGGTAATGAGGACTTACCTGAGTGGCAAACATTTTTTCACAGTTTGCTTACTTTGATTTAGTCCGGAAGCATCTTGTGTCGTGGGTGTTGTATACCAAATTACCAAATTACCAACATCGTTACAAGGCCAAGAGAGTTCAGTGAAAGATTACAGGATCTCAGAAGCTTTGGCTTTCATTTAAGGATCAGGGAAGATGGAAGGTAGGAGGATGGAGGATGAAAAAAAAAAACTCTGGCGTCGTCAGTGCTTGTCTCCTTGGCAACAGACCAAACATGCTGGGCGCTGATGGCTCAGAATTGAAGGACCCTGGGCTGCCTGGCGACGATGTTTGGGTTGAGGGCGGCCGATGGCAGCGGGTGATTTGTGGTGGGTACACGGTTGCTCTTGTTCCACGGTTCCAGGGCGCTGCAGTATCCGACTAGCCCACATCAGACTGTGCCACTAGTCTGGATTTATTTGAGCATAGCATCTCTAGTACCTGCTGTAGTTTAATGCAAGTAGGAAACCCAGCTCATGCATACTGTGTCATTTGAAGACAGACTTCAAAGTGACAGTAAAGTGAAAAGCATCATTTTGCATCCTGCAAACCATAAACAGTCATTCTGTCTCTGTCTTTCTTCTTTTCTTTCTTTTCTTCTTGACAGTCTTTCTCATATACATAAACATACACACATATGCATACACACACACATACAGAGAGAGAGAGTCTTTCATAGCTCAGCCCTGTCTCTGGTCCCGAGCCAGCTGGCTGACGGGGAGAGCCCAGGAGGTGGATGTGGTCAGTCGGGGTCCCCCCCCAACCAGCCTGCCCCCTCTCCATCCTCCATCCCACCCGCTTGCCTGCCTGCCTTCGATGCTGGCTGGCGTGGATCATCCTCCATGCCGGCGCTCCTCTTCTCTCATTTCCAAGCAGCCCAGGCACCCTGTTCCCCATGGCCAGCACTCATCTTGGGCTACTGCCTGGGTCTTTCCCTCTCTCCCATGGCCCCGTCCAGCTCTATGCATGCAACCAGTCAGATTCCCACCATTGCAACAGTGGAAGAATGACTCTGTGTGTTGCTGGGTGTTCCAGTGCTATCCAGCAGTCTTTCATCACACACACACACACACACACACACACACACACACACACACACACAAATACAGACATTGAGCACTCTGAGAAGGACTGCAGGGGAGCTGAGCATCTTTAAAGAAGCTGTTAAGTGCAGAGGTGTGTGGTTGGCGCAGGTCGTCTTCCATTCATTGTGCGAGCAGCAAAGCACTCAGTGAAAAATGTTCTATTTGAGAAGTTGCCAGAACCCTTTAAAGTTAGAGAGAGCTACTCAAACTTACTATCAGGAGCACAATGTTGGCCATGGCTCATGTGCTGACACATAACAAGACCTTGTATATATCAGTGTTTCTTAACAGATCAAGTTTGTACACACACACACGCGCACACACACACACACACATACTTCTTCACGTTATACCCTAAACCAAAAACCCCTCAGCGGTTTTTGTGGCTTTTGATCATTTTGCCATCATAACATTTTGAAATTGGCTCCTTCATAACATTTTGTGGCCACAACGACAAAGGGGGGCAGGGATGAGGTGGGACGAAGAGAAGTGCACCCTCAGCCTCTTTTCCAGCAGTTTGCATTCAAGAGATAAACGTCCAGATTAATAATGCAGACCATATGTGAGATGCTGTGTAAGCCATATAATAGCAAATCATTTTACAACCTAAGGAAATATTACACCAGAGTAGATGACAAGAATGCCCTCCTTTTCTGCAGCAGTCTGGATCGCCACATCTGCACATGGCTGCGTTGCACACACGAAAAAATGAAGGCCTTGCACAACGTAGCCCAGGCAAACCAGTAATTTTCTCTGAATGTGTTTTTTTTCTTTTTCCTTCTCTTTTCTTTCTTTCTTTTCATTCTGTCTTTCTTTCTCCCCCAGTCCATCTCTCTCTCTCTTTCTTTCTTTCTCTCTCTTTCTCCGTCATTCTCCATCCAGATCATAAACCATCAAGTGGCGTGCGTAAGAAAATAGCAGAAGCCTCGTTTCACTCGTTTGCCATTTTGAAAATAAACACGGTTAGCGGCGTGAATGTGAGCGCGGCCTTTTTCACGAGGCCCCCCGGCCTGCTAAGCAGGAGCAGCAGCAGCGGCAGCAGCAAACCAGTGTCATTCCCCGGGTCAGCGTACGTTTCCAGTCAAGTTTTTTTTTTCTTCCCACTGTGATGTTTGTTTTTACAAGCCAAAGTAAAACCTTCCTTGAGAATTAGTCCTAAAAGCCTTGTGGGGAGTAAAAAAAAACTCTTTCTCTCTCTCTCTCACTCATTCTCTCCCTTCATCTGGTGGTAAAAGCTCCTTGGTCCTTGCCTGTCCCAAACCCAAATGTGACATGGGTACTGGAGGGCCAGGAGTTAGCCGAGTCGTTCACCAGTGAATTCTCCGGGCTGGCCATTCCCAGGACCCCCTGCCAGCCCTTCTCCATGGCCCTTTGAGGTCTAAATTATGGGCCATTTAACTTCATCTCTCCTAATTACACTCTGAGTAAAAGCCGCAAATCAAATACCTATAGAGGAGAAACATCACTGACAGGCTAATATCAAGGGCTGGCTTTTTAAAGCGCTGTTGCTCTTTTATAACTCTTTTATAACGCTGTTGCTCTTTTTTTATTTATTGAAGTTCAGTTGCTTAGTGTATAGTTGTGTGGAGAGAGGGGGGATAAAGGAGAATGAGAGAGAGAGAAGAGAGAGGTTGAAGGGGAGAGGTAGGGGGATGAAGAGGGAAAGTGATAAGGATTATTGTGCTCTGCTGCATATTAAATCACATAAATAAAGTAAGACTCACACTTTAATTTTCTCTGTGTGTGTGTGTGTGTGTGTCTGTCTATGAGTCTTTATGTTTTATGTGAGTGGGCTAACTGGCTGTGTTGTCAGTGAGATCATGTCCTTGATATTGTGTGTGGGTGAGTGTAGGTTGCTAAGTTTGTGTTCATGCACATGTGTTTATGTTTGTGTTGTAGAGGGAACTACTACTTTTCTGAATGTTTACCCTATGGAGCATAGACCCCCCCCCCACACACACACACATGATCCTCTATTCACACGCCTCCCTCATATCTTTTATCCTGGTTGGCTGTTATCTTTTCCGTCTCATTCCCCCTCCTCCTCCTCCTTTTCTTCCTCTTTCCCCTTTCTCCTGCTCCTCCACCCCGTCCGGCCTCTTACTCCCCCCTCCGTCTCCCATAAATGGTTTGATGCTTTAATCTAGACCAGCTGTGGGGCCGAGATGAAAGACAGACACTTGCAGTTACGGAACGAGGGATGAGAAAGGGGTGAGAGGAGGAGGAGTAGAAGAGCAGACTGAGGGGAGTGAGGGAAGTGAAAATGGTGGCGGTGGTCGTGGTGGTGGTGGTGGTGGGGGTGTTCGAGCAAGAAAAGAAAACGGGAAACCGCAGCCCTCGGCCTGTCTGCACTTTGCCTCCCGGTGTCATTCCATCCCTGTGGCGCACCGCTACCTTTCCCTCTGTTCTCGCGCCAGCACCTCGTACCTGACACTGTGCTTGCCCTGTACCTGCCGCCCTTGCCCTGCCCGAGTCACGGCCGCAGATGAAAGCGGCACAAGTGAAGGTGAGAGCTGTTGTTTTTGTAACTCAAGCCCCCCGAATCGGGACTCCTCTTGCTCTTGAATTGCCACCCTGTCCCTGAAGCTGTAGCTCTGTAGGCTCTGATCTGACTCTATAGTCCTCCTTATAGACTCACTGGTGTCTTGTTGGGGCAATAAAAGATTTGGGGCTTCTCTGTGTTTCTTAAATAGCAGCTTATAGTATGGCTGAGCCATCGAGACGACTACAGGATCAGGGCCTCGACATGCACCTCGGCACTCGCTGTTGACTGACAACACTTCGGTGGAGGGCTTAGTGTAAAAAACACGACCGGAGGCCTGCCAAGCGGCAAGATGAACCTGTCCAGGAATTCTTTATTAGGAATTCCCTCTGCCCGTCTGCCTGTCCACCTGCCTGCCTACCTGCTGTCTACCCGGCCGCTCATCCATCCATCTAGACAGGACAGTTGGGAATGATTTCCTGATATCTGTACACTAGAGAGGGACACAGGCTTTTGGACAGTGTTAGAAGGAGGGAGACAGAAAGATGGAAAGAGAAAGAAAGAGAAGAGATCTGGAACCACATGCGGAATGAATCAAAGTCCTTTCGGTGATTTCTGACATGCACATAATGTTGCGCAGGGATGCCATGACAGAAGGCACTCAGTTCAGTTTAGCAGACATCTGGATGCTGACGGGTGCTTTGCAAATCAGAAAGGATGTTCCAGTGATGTCACCATGTCCAACACGCAGAGGAAACACACGGAGAGACACAGCGGCTCCGGCAGCCTTGCTGGCAATCTCTCTTTCTTTCTCTCTCTGTCTCTCTCTCTCTTTCTCTCTCTCTCTCTGTCTCTCTCTCTCCTTGAACTCGGCTGCAATTGCGTGAGTGATCCAGAGACGTGGAAATCGATACGAAATGACTGAGTCGTAAAACACAGGCCGTTGACACTCACGGGACGCCATGTTACCGTGCTTGTGTCATGTAATTCTGGAGGGCCGCTATTTTTTCTCTGCACATTCATCAATGGAATGGGCCGTTAATAACATTCAGTGGTCCCTGGCCGGCCTCCCCAGTCGCCTATTCCTTACACGCAAATTAGCACAAACTAGACGAGCAAACGTGCCTAGTTGGTGGTCAAATAGGTATATTGTTGTGCTTGGCTCCAACAGCCTCTTCAGTATTGCAATCAACTTGTGCTGTGCTGCTAGTAATGACTTTCGCACATGCCGTTGGAGACATTGGAATGGCATTAGACGTCGGAATTGCATTTTTCCGTTTTGACAAGTCGAAATATCGCCTTAGTAGCTATGTGTTACTGCTGATGTACGTTGGCTAAAGAAATGTTATATTAAAAGTTGTGTTAGTTGTAGGAAAGCCTTCTTGGCAGAGGATGTAGAATGTTAAACTCTTGGGAGGGCATGGATAAGCCTTTGGCTGCAACATTTGTTTAAGGTGTTTAATATCTGTGAAGTGTGCAGGACCGATGGACTTCAAGACTCCACGCTGTCCTGGCCACACACCAGCATGCCACACTAGTTCTGAGTGAATGTGTGGACACACTAGCTCTGAGTGAATGTGTGACCCTCCTCCATGAAGGGGGCGGACATGGCCGTGTTTGTGGAGGCCATGTGAACGGAAGGCCCACTTGTTCCTGTGTGGGCCTCAGCAGAGCCATTAGTGCCTGAAAGGGGGGTTCGGTGGGGGGGACGAGTGTCTGTCTTTCTCATCCTCATCCTTAGCTGTCTATCCTTCCATCTCTTCTCTTTTCCTCTCCTCTCTTCTTCTCTACTCTGTTGCTCTCTATTCTCTTCTTCAGCAGTCTCTTGGGCATCACACAAGCATGGCAGAGTTGGTTGCTGGAAGGCAGCTGGAAACTCATTCTCACTGTAGGCTCAGTGGGCTCAGAACTGGTGAGAGAGAAGGGAAGAGATGCTACCATACTCATGTACTCATCCAAACACACATGTTCTCTCCAATGAACCCCCTCAATCACTGTCACACACACACACACACACACACACACACTTGCACTTGGCTGTTCTGTCTGAATTTACCACCCACTGTAAGTGCACTATATCAGATGGAAGATAGAAATGTCACACACACACACACTCACACTCGCATACCACACATCTCTAAAACACCCGGAGCCTTTTTACAAATCAGATGGTATTTTGGCAGCCGCTGCACATCGCGGTGGGTGTCATGGCAAAGAGCACGGTGTGTCAAACGTACCTTCGCTGTGAGGCGTTAATGAGCATCTTGGGGTTCGGGTGCCCCGCCGGTTTCACTGGCAGGGAGCAGGGAATGGTGGGAGGCTTAAGCCTTCCCATCAGCCCCTTCTGTGCCTGAAGCCCTCAGAAGTGCAGCCAGCACCGTAGAGTGAGAGGCAGAGCTACACAACAGCTGTGATAACTCATCCCATCCTTGACATTCTCTCTCTCCTTCTCTCTCTCTCTCTATCTATCTCTCTCTTTTTCTGTCTGTCTTTCAGAAAGTTTTCTCCCCTCTCCCTCCACTCCCTAGAAATCCATATGTCAATCTGTCTTTCTAATGCTTGTCTCTCTCCCTTGTGGGAATCTTGCAATTATTTGCCTGATTGACGACCTCAATAAAATCAACTAAATTGGAATCTCAGAGAACACTGACCATGTATGGTAGTCAGGGAGTTGTCCATAAAAAATATGTGAGAGGAAAGAAGTCTTTTTCTGCTTTCGTCTGTTTGATCTTTACATCTCTACATCATATCACATGTATAGGTGAGTTATGCCTCAAATCCATACTGACGACATTGATATCATCCATACCAGCTATATTATAAAATATGCTTGTACAACTCTGTCTGCTATCGCAGTTATGTCTAAACACATTGTGACCACAGGCCTATTTTCACTGCAGCCTACAACAGAATTGGCTGGGAAATGGTTGAGCTATTGCTCTGAGAGTGAAAGACAATGTTTTGATTGGGTCAAGAGGCCACCAATGACCACAGTTTATTGCTGTTCACTGTCTTAAGTGCTGTGTATTAGCTCATCTTAGTTCCACACATTTTTCCCTTTTCTCCATTTTAAAAGGAATTTGCAAGCCAGTATGTTTCATGTGCCATTTTGAGGAGCACCCTCAGTCCAAGACAGATACAAAAACACTTTCTCTGCAAACTCTCTGGAAACAGCAAACTCAGTCATAAATTACTCCGGTTCACTGAAAACCTTGAAAAGGGCATCCCTTACCATTGGCTCCTTCCTCACTGCTCGGAGGGGGTCAAACTGTTTCGTTTGGACCCGTGCTTGTGTCAGTGTTATTTGTGTTATAAGTGTGCGGCCGCAGTCTTCCCGGCTGCGGCTTGTTTATTTTTGAAGAAGTCCCCGTGACTGGAACTAGAATCACTGCAGTGACCTCAGTGAGAGACCAGTCACGCTCAAGCTCGGCACAAAGTGTGCGTAGGTGCTGCGTAGGATTTTTTAAATTGATGGTGTGTCACTGTCAAGTGCATAGGTCTTGCCTGTGTGTGTATGTGTTTGTGTGTTCATGTCGTGCATTTAATTCTTCAAAGTGCACACGAGAGATGTGTAGGTCAGGCGGGTCTAACTGATGTTTGCCCTAATTGGCTGGTTGGCACGCCAACACACACACACACACACACACACACACACACACACACACACATACACTGTCTGTCATCCACCACCTGTTTGTTTTGGCCCAGCTGGGCTGCTCTGATTGGGTGGTTTCGCCGCGAGCTAGGCAAGAGACACGTTTGTTTGACTAGGCATTTGTGAGCGAAACCCCCCCCAAAAAGTCCCGCCCGAGCAAGCGAGCGGCAGACGGCGCACCTTGGTTTCACCCCTGACGCTGGCACAGACATGGGCTGTTTCCTCATCCCCACTACCCTCCAGTCTAGAGCCACCTCCACCCACTAAACCTCCACCCCCACCCCGGACCGACCTATAGCTCTCTCACACTCTCGCGCATGCATACGCTCACACAACACCTTCAATCCCTGCACGCCTCACACAGTCCTCAGAGCAGAGAAACATAAGACATGTTGAGTGTTGGAGGCAGCTACGGGAACGTTTAAGGTCACACACACACACACACACACTTACATACACATTATGTACAGCGCCCGTACAAGTTCCCCTGCAGAACCCAGGACGCCTTCGGCAGGATTGCTTTTTAGCTTTCATGTTTGGTGGGTTAATACTACAGCCAGACATCTTGTTTTTATTTTTCCGTCAGTTGTGTGTAGGAGGGGAGGATTGTGTTTTTGTTAAAAAATGGAATTCTATAAATAGCAGCCACCCAGAGCACGGCCTTGTGTGTGTGTGTGTGTGTGTGTGTGTGTGTGTGCGCGCGCATGTCTTTGGCGGCTCTTCAGCAGCCTCAGAGCCACAGGGCCCGAGCCAGCGGCCGAAGATCATCACAGGAACGTTCCGGCTCTTTTAGCGAGGAGGACAAAGAGCAAGAGGAGGATGGTGGAGGCACGTTCTCTCTCTCTCTTTCCCTCCCTCGCTCTCTCTCTCCGTCCCTCTCTCTCTCATTCTGTTTTCCACCACAGATCTCCCCGTTTCCTATGCGAGTCTCTTTGAAGGTCAAAGAGAAATAAGCAGGAGGAAGAGGAGGAGGATGAGTACTGGATGGGGATGGGAAGGGGGTGTGGGGCAGTAGTGTGCCCCAATTATCTTTGGCATCCTTCAGCTTGTTTTAACATGGTGCGGCCTGGGCCAAAGCGATCACCTCCCTGCCAACAACCCCTGGCTCTGTGGCTCTGTTTCGCTCCCATCAACCTTCACTCACTCACTCACACACTGAGAGAGAAGCAGATTCAGAACAGCTGATTCCCTCTGCTCCTCCAATACTCATCTGTCCATTTTCTTTCCTTTCTCCACTCGCTCTAAGTGCTGTTTTTTGCCAGCTAAGAGACATTTGAGACATGAAAAAATAACGAAGGAAATATTCTGGTGATGCAATTCATTACTACAAATTGCTAGAAATCTTCAGAACTTCATTTTAGGCCTACACAGCAAAGACTACCACATGCTTATGCACGCACACACACACACACACACACACACACCACATCACAATGGATTTCCCTTTGCTGGTGAGCGGGCAAAGTCATTTACACTCGCAAGCATGTCTGCGTTGTGTTCCGCACACCGAACAAGGTTGACATCCATTATTCAAGGTCGTTGTTACTTATCCCATTAAATAAACACAAGGAAAGATCAGCGCTGTGCCAAAACCCCAAGCTTCACTCATGGTTTCCATCATCTTCATGCACGTCATCTTCCAGCCTGACAGTTGAGACTCACAATGAGTGTCGTGACAGTTTCTACTTGTTTGAGCCAGGTTTACTCCCTCTGTTGAATACCAGCTCATGTTGTATGTGTGTGTGTGTGTGCAGAAGTTGCTTGTCTACCGTTTTTAGGTTAGCCTCATTCATGGGAAGGTCAACGCTTGTGGCTTGGCTGATTATACCGTATCAAAATGATGGCAGACTTCACTTTGTTTCTGGGTGCGTTTTCGCCGTGAGGTTTTTGGTTATTGCAATCGATCAGACTGACAGCCGCATGAAGGATGTAGAGGGAGAGCTGAAAAAGCAATAGCATCTGCACTGTTTTATCAGTTAAGAAGCCATCATATGTACATGCCATTCTACAGGGACTTAACAATATTCCACAATCACATATATCACTGTCCTGACATGTACTGTGATCTGTACCATATTTTTGTAGTCACCCACTCAGCAGGCTCTCTCTCTCTATCTATCTATCTTTCTCTCTCTCTCTGTCTGTTTATGTGTATGTAGGTGCATATGTGCGCACATATACAGTGTGTGTCCATACGTTTCATCATAGTGGTATACAACTATGCAGGCATGCTTCCCTTTGTGTAACTTATAGATGAACCCTATTTGGTTCTGACAGACAGTCCAGAATTGGGCCAGGTCTGTGTGGAGAACCAGATGATGTGTGGTGATTGTGATTTGTTCATTGTATTCGTTTGGTATTCCAAAGGTAACAAACACTTTAGGGGAGTGGAACCAGGCTGAACTCCTGGTGAACCTGCCCACAGATGCCTTCCATTGCTCCCGCAGTCTCTCTGTCTTCTTAGCATACATCCCCAAATCTCTCAATCCCTTGCATTTACTGTGCTCTGAGCGAAAGCAGTTCAACTTTCGCTCTCCACATATTCTGTGTGCATGTATGTGTATTTTGTGTGTTTGCGTGTGTGTGTATGTGTGTGTGCGTGTTTGTGTGTGTGTGTATTTGTGTCAGTGTGTGTGTGTGTGTGTGTGTGTGTGTGTGTGTGTATGTGTCCTTCCACTGTTCCCTTTTGGCCCTCAAGCCACTGAAATGACAATCTCTCAGTCAGTCTGCATGATGGCTACCGCCTTACCACATTTTCAAACACACTTTTAAAATTATGAGCTAAGGTTTCCTCCTCCGATTTTTCAAAAGCCGCTGCACTTAAGCGGTCCATGGGAGCGCCGCAGAGTGAAAGAAACCTGAACCCACTTGCAATTTCTGCTTTCGATCTTCTCCCGCTTTTTTTTTTGAAGCGCTCAGGTGCTAGATTGCTTTTGGCTCTTTCATTAAGTTTCATATCATAAATATTTAATACAGCTATTGTCTGAGTGCCAAAACTGTCTCTCTCTCTCTCTCTCTCTCTCTCTCCTTTTTATTTCCATATAGAGGTGGTTTGTGGAAGAAAAATAAACGTTGTTATGCCTGGTGGTAACTAGAATGGAGAGTGACACAGGCTTGTGTTTTTCGACTCACGTTGAGTCTACTGTTTCAGCATCAGGCATGAACTGGTCAGACCCAAAGCAGAAATATATCCCCAAAGAGCAGCCTACCGCATGGAGAGAGTGTGTTCGTGTCTCTCAACTACACCAAGACCCATAAGACTTTTGTTTGATTTACACTGTGTCATTTATATGCTCGAGCCCTTCATGGAAAGTGCCTTTACCCATGAGGTAGATCATGGGTTGAAAAATGCTGTTTAACTGTCCACAGCACGTTTTACCCCCAAGCCATCGGCAGCTTTCTAGAGTCGGGTGCACCCAGCTTTGGTCATGCCTGTGTGAAGAGGCAAAGAGAGTGAGCACAGCAAATGGTAGCGCAGAAATGTATTAACAACTCACCCCCCTGCTGGAACTCAAAACATTTTTGGTAAGTTTCAGAACTTCTGTTTTTTTCCAAAGCAGAACATCTTTCTGCCTGTGAGGGCTTCTGACGCTGACGCCTGTCATTTATTTATTTTTCTCCCTATTTCCCTTTTTTACCCTTTTTTTTCAAACAGCACTGTGCATTGGATCCACCTCTCCCAGGCTGTGCTGTTTTAGGCTTCAGGCATGAAGTTTCTTCAGTGAAATTACCATCATCATCATCATCATCATCATCACTGCCACCAATTAATGGCTAACACTGGCACTCCATGCCGTTTAAACCATATTTTTGAAAACTGTGGTTGTTATGGCTTTATAATGGCTTGGCAAATCTATTTTTTAGTGATAGATTTGCCAAAGGGTTGGCTGTTTTATTTCCTGTGGTTCATAGTTGTTGTTGGTTTTTTTTTCATCTCATGTTACCTCCGATGATGCAGTGTTTCATCATGGGACAGCTCTCAGAGAACAAAAAGGTCCGTTTTGGGGGTGACAGTGTTTGAGATCCAGCACTTTTAAGCAGTTCCACCAGTAAGGCCTGCACGGCATGGGCTGTTTAGTGCATTTGCACTGGTTGGACCCAGTAACTCTTCCAGTGCTGGAGCTCTCCTCTCTGGCTGGGCTCTGGTTCCAACGCTCCTGGCATTCGAGTGCAACCCAGCCCAATCTCCACCACCACCACCCAATGTGTATTAAATCCAGATTCGGCAAGGCTAAGCTGGTGTTAGCACACCCTTCACTGTGCTGAGCTATAATTTGTGTGTGTGTGTGTGTGTGTGTGTGTGTGTGTGTGTGTGTGTGTGTGCGTGTGTCTGTTTTCTGTGTACATGTGTATGTTTGTGTGTGTGTATGTGTGTGTGTGTGTGTGGTATCCCACTGCGATGCGGCCATCCCTGCCGCTGTCACATTTACAGACAGACGCCACCTCTCTAAGAGGCAACACCACCAGCCCCCAATACACACACACACACACACACACACACAAATTCTCCCCCCACTTCCCCACCCTTTGGCATATCTCCCAGGTTTGCATTCTATGGGGCCTGTGAAAGTCATTTCCCTCCATCTTCCTTTCCCTCCCTCCTCTCTCTCTTTCTCTCTCTCTCTCTCTCTCTGTGTTTGTCTGTCTCAACCTCTACTCCCCCTCACCCCTCTGCTTTTGGCTCGGGCACACAGATAAGTAGGAGGAGTACAAAGAGTTCTCCAGGTGCACCTGGTACACTGACACTGGCTGTCTGCACTGGGGGTGCAGTCTGCTGAGTGGACGTTGTCAAGTGTTGTTATGCTTCGATGAAACATCCACTGAGTTCTGCCATTATCTTAGAGGCACTTAGGTCACGTTTTGGACAGATCTGTTAAGGTCACAACCTGTCTAATGTCCTTTTTTCGAATGCGCTAATCCTGCAATTTGTTGGTTGATTTTGTTTTTTGGACAGGGGAAATATTATCCTTCAGTTGCTTGGTTGCCTCTTAATGAATCATCTTGTCTTGCTTGTTTGTGTTGTCCAGGTTACGGCGACCGATGCTGACGGCGGTTCTTTTGGGTCGATCTCATACTCCCTGGGTTCCGGAATGGGAAGCACAGCCCCATCTCAGTTTACCATCAGCAAAGAGACGGGCCAGATCTGTACAGCAGTGGCCTTGGACCGGGACAAGGGACCATCCAGCTATGACTTCACTGTCACTGCTGTGGATGGGGTAAGTTCTCTTATCTCAGCATTAAATCCTCTCTGGTTTGCAGTGTGGTCCATTCAGGCAGGGATCCAACACCTTCACTTCACACTTATTAGACATGACACCGTTGCTCAAGTTACAACTGTCCCATCATTCACTGGCATTGATAAGTTATTCGCAACTTCAGTGAATTAAAATAGCAATTAAAACAGACAAATATAATCATATGAAGCAGTCACTACTAAACAGATTTCCCTTAAAACAGTCTTTTCAGAACAGTCTTTTTAAGCGGCTTGGCAGAACAGAGGCAAGAAAGGGAATCTTGACAAGGGATCATTTGTGACATATCATCTCTCTGCTGGTGACACAGGAACTCAGACAAAATAAGAAAATGTTTACAAAACTTTTGCAAGTAGACTAAACAACAAAACACAGAAACTAGCACTATTCTCACAAGAAAAGTGCAGTGGCATAGACCGCCGAAAGTGGAAGGCTTTACATTTAATTGGGCCATAAAAGAAGAAGAGAGTAAAAAAAAGAGGGAAGGAGGCTCCAGGCGGCCCTCTATAGCGCTGCAGCACAAGCGCACCCTCACTCACTCGCTCGCTCGCTCACTCGGCCCACAAAGCGGAACTTGAAAGAGCCAGGGCGAAAGCAGAGGAAATTGCTGCAGTCATGCTAAAGCAATCAGAGCCCTCACATTGCTTAAAGAGCGAGGGGCAATAATATTTAATAAGCTGGCCTGGCGCTATGCACACGCCAGCTCCTGTCCGAAATGAACAGTGTGCCCCGCAAGGCTTGCTCTGTTTGGAGGAGGGTGAGGGGGGTGGTGGCAGCCAATCAGATGGTCTGGTCTTCAGTGGCAGTCTCTCCTCCTCCCTCTGGTTCTCCCTTCACATACATTCACTCTCCCACAACCACACACACACACACACACACACACATACATACACATACACATACCCACACACACGCACACACACAAGAAATACAAATGCACACTCTCACTCATACACACAAACACAGTCTTATAACAGATTACCATTGTCATCACGAAGGACATGAATGTACTGTTCTCCCCCTCAAATCATCGTGCCTCTGAAGTTGAAGCCAGGAAAAGTTCAGTGGGAGAGTTCAGTGGCAGGCCTCCACATAACAGTAGTTGACTCCCCCCCCATGAACATCAGACAAGTACAACAACGGTAGCAAATTTTCATTTTTGTTTGGATGTGTGGGAAACGGACGTACATCAGTTACGAGTTGGTGAAGCTAAGTACGATGGCTTTGGATTTTATGTTATGGATGGAAATGATATGTGGTAGCCTTCAGGAACTGTGGGAAAACATTATGTCCCCTGTCTTTCCTAATCTGCACTTATAGACTGTCTATTAAACCCAAGACGTTGCTTGTAACCTGAACTGGGTAATCTTCATAATCCATCATGATCTGAGATATTATTCTGTGGTGAGTTGTGAGATGTGCCATATTCCATAGCAAGAATGGAATGAAAAGCTGATGCTCCTGAGTCCTTATTTACCAGGGAGGACTGAACTCCATGGCCTATGTTCGTGTGGACCTGCTCGACGTCAACGACAACCGGCCCACCTTCTACCCACTCCAGTACGCTGTCAGCCTGAGCACACAGAGCGCACCGGGCACCTCCGTCGTCAAGGTGACTGCGCACGACCCAGACGCTGGCATCAACGGGCGAGTGACGTACCGCACGGTTCCGGGAGGGGGCTCGCCGTTCTTCACCCTCAACAAAGACACAGGTGGGTGGCCCAGGTCCGCCTGTGAGCAAACGCGGTTCTCACAGCTCCTGCCGTGGAAAAGAACTCCTTTTTTATGGAGTCACCTCAACAATTGCTTGCCAGGCTCTCCCGTGTGGAGACTATGAGTGCACTCACTCTGCTAAAGACATTACGGTGGCTGCACTTTTGTTCCCAGTGCAGATGAAAGACGGTTATTATTCAAATCCCCCTAACCAGTGTCTCTCTACGAAGGCTTAATGCCTCGTGTGAATGTTACCGTGCCTTAGAGTTCCAGGGGGCTCATCATGCCTTGCCTTTGAAGACTTCATATTGGCTCTTTTAGATGAAAGATGAAAGGGCCACTGTTTGTAAATGTTCATTCCCGACTGGTCTGTTTAAGTTGGCTGGCTCAATTCCACACAAGACTATGCCTATTCGTCAGTCCTCTGTTCCTTATAGTTTCTCTCTCTCTCTCTCTCTCTCCCACACACACACACACACAGGTGTCATCTCGCTCTCCCGCTCTCTGCATGGGAAAGCCAACACGGTCATCCCCATGGAGATTACCGCACAAGACGGAAGTGGCCTAACGGCACTAGTGAACGCACGCATCAACATCAGCGTGGTCGCCGGCCTGGTGGCGCCCCCTGTGTTTGAGCAGGCGCAGTACTACTTCACCGTGAGCGAGGACGCCTTGAGGGGGACGGAGGTGGGCGTGGTACGGGCCAGCAGCAAGAGTGGTGAGTGGGGATTCACACATACACACACATACAAAAACACACATTTTGTTTGTTTGTGTTCTGTTTTGGGCACACACACTTTATGTACAATTTCTTGACACAAACCAACATACAAATGTACTGTATTAGACATGCCTGTGCATATATTCTCCCCATCAGAATTTTTTGACCATATGCATGCCCCTGCTTCCACACACAAACACATATATGAATTCATAGAAACACTAAACGCACACACACACAGGAAGACTCAGACCTCACATAGCTGCATTTATCAGTCACATAGGATTATATATCAGAATGTGCTGAAAGGATTCTTTTCCCTCTCTGCGCACCACTTGTGCAAATAGGCATGGTGCCACTGTACACACCTCATCTAGAAATCACATTAATCACAAATTCCATTTTGCCACTTTGTTTTTCAGCTAGTTCACTTTGGACATTCATTACTTACAGCCGCAGCTGCACGCAGGTTTTTTTTTTTTTTTTTTGTCCTTGTTTTTTTTCTTTTTTTTTTTCTTCTTCTCCATAAAAAATGGCCGGCTTCCAGTCGAGGCTGGAAATCTCTTTGTGAACGAGCCTGCAGTGAGTTAAATTTAAAGTGTCTCTGGCTCTTGTCACCCACTCTCCTCCGTCTCTCTTTTCTTTTCTTCTCTCCTCTCCCCCTCCCCTCCCCCGTCATCCTCCTCTCCTGTTCTCTTTGGCCTCTCTTCTCCCTCTCACTCCTCCAGGGCTGCCTAAGGACATCTCATACACCATCAGCTCTGGAGACCCCACAGGCTACTTCACAGTGAACCCTGAATCGGGGGCTCTGAGAACAGCCCGGCCGCTGGACCACGAGGCGCAGGCGGTCCTGGAGCTGGAGGTGCAGGCACGCAGTGGCAACCCGCCGGCTTTCGGCCAGACACGGGTGCGCGTGACGGTGGGCGACGTCAATGACAACGAGCCTGTCTTCCTGCCCTCGTCATCCGAGTCGCTGCTGCTGGCCGAGGGCACGGAGCTGGGCTCGGTCGTGTACCGCGTGCGGGCCGAAGACCGCGACTCTGGCGCCAACGGGGCACTGAGCTTCGACCTCCACGTGATGGCACCCGCTGGTCCATCACAGCAGCGCACGTTCAGCATCGACCGCGGCACCGGCGAGATCCGGCTCACAGGGCGCCTGTCATACGAGGCAGCGCCACGTCACGACCTGCGCGTGACAGCAAAGGATGGCGGCGCGCCCCAGCAGAGTGCTACCATGACGCTCGTTGTGCACGTGCAGGCGGAGAACGAACAGGGTCCCGTGTTCGACACGCTCACCTACCGCGTAGAGCTGCGCGAGGGCACGCCACTCAACACCCGTTTCCTACAGGTCCGTGCCCTCAGCCGGGACTCTGGACCAGGCTCCAACTTGGGCTCTACCTCTTCATCCCCCTTGGCCTATCACCTTCATCCGGATGGTGATGCGGTGGGCTTTGGGATCGCGCCCGACAGCGGCTGGTTGTTCGTGAAGAGCGCACTTGACCGTGAGGCCAAGGAGATGTACTTGCTGACCGTGTTGGCCACATCAGGTCATGGGCAGCTGAAGAAGACAGGCAGTGCCACGGTGCGTGTGTCTGTGACGGATGAGAACGACAACCCGCCACGGCTCTCGCAGGAACGCGCCTTCCTGGCCGTGCGAGAGAATCTGCCTGTGGGAAGCGGATTCGGGCGCATTGCTGCAACTGACCGGGACGCTGGGCTCAACAGCCGGCTGAGTTACCGCCTGATGCACTCTGACCGACACTTCCACATCAACTCCCAGACAGGTGAGCACCACCAGAGACATAAACACACACACACACACACATACACAGGCAATAATTAGAGCCAGACATGCAAAGTGTGTGTGCGTGTGCATGTGCGTGTGTGTGTGTGTGTGCACGCATGAGTATGCTATGTAACCATATGTAGTGTGCCTGCCAGTGTTTGATTGTGTGAGTATGCGTACAGATAGATGTGTGTGTGTGCACGCACGCGCAAGTATCTGTGTGCATCTAAATTCATGTCACGCTCCCTCAGTGGAAGGCTCATGCCTCATCTGCCAAGGTGTGAGTGTTCACTTATGGTGAATCAATGAGCTGGGTATGACAGGTTAACTGCAGCCCCACAGGCTGTAATCTACTGCAAGCCCTCGCCCTCAGCTCTCTGTCTCTCTGTCTGCCTCCCTCTCCTTTATCTCCATATCTGTCACTCTCTGTCACTTTCTGTCTCAATCTCTTGATTTTGTACATCTGGCTTTCAAAACTCTATTTCAAATGTCCCCTGTCTATCCATCTCTGTATGTTCTCTCAATTTTCCATTTTATCTTGCTCTCTCAAAGTTACACTGTCAGACTTCTCATCAGCATCTCTCCCACCCTCCCTTTTTCTCTCTCCCTTTCTCCCCTCTCTGTTGCTCTTTCTCTCTCTCTTTCTTTCTCTCTCTCTCTGTCTATCTCCCTTTCGCTCTCTCAATCTGCTTTTGTGTCTATTCATCTTTCTGTCTCTCCATCTAATGATTTCTTTCTCTTGCCTCCAGTCAACACCTTGCCATCTCTCACAGCTCTGGGTGCTAGCAGTAGCAGTTGCGGTGGAGGTGGGGCTCCTTGCTACTCAGGGCCTCTATGCACGTATTTGCCTGACCTCCACAGCTGTGCCCAACCATCCGGGGGGATCAGAGCTGCCCCTCCTCTGCCAGACGCTTGTCATCATCGTCTCTTGTGCCCGCTGTCACCTTTCCTTAGTGCCTTACCTCTGTGCCCCTGCGCTCATCTCCCATTTGTCATGCCCGCAGTGAGATTGATTTAGGTTGGATTTAGGTCACTAATGCCACTTTCAGGCATCACCACTCGACACTACCTGCTGCGGTAATCAATTTAGTCAACAACTCCTGCATTATCAATTCAGCTCTGTTCTCTTCATCCTGGACTGGTGAACTGTGTTGTGCAATTCAGTAATGCAATGCAGCATCTGCAGGATCTTTGCAGTGTAGAGAGGATGAGAGAAGAGCTCCTTCACTGTCCTTGTTTAATAATACAGTGGCCTTTACATCTCTCTCTCTTTCCCTATTCACTTTCCTTCTCTCTCTCTCTCTCTCTCTCTCTCTCTCTCTCTCTCTCTCTCTCTCTCTCTCTCTCTCATGCTTTCTGTCTGTCCACTCCCTAGGTGAGATCAGCACCCGCACAGCTCTGGATCGTGAGCACCAGTCCAGCTACCAGCTGGTGGTGGTGGTGCAGGATGGGGGTACCCCCGCCCGCAGTGCCACAGGTACAGCCTTCATCACGGTGCTGGACGAGAACGACAACGCCCCCTCATTCTCTCACAGTCAGCCGGGTCGAGATATCTTCCTGCAGGTGAGCAGGCAATAGTGTGTGTGAGAGATTTTTTTTGTGCGTGAGAGATGGAGTGTATGATTCTGTGTGTGTGTGTGTCTGTGTGGGTGTGTGTGTGTGTGTGTGTGTGTGTGTGTGTGTGTGTGTGTGTGAGTTCCTGCAGAAACTCTGAAAAAGATCACACAGACTCAACAATGAGCAGAACAGGGCAAAATAACCTTGAAAATCAATTCTATCTGAACCCAGTTACTCCTCTTTTCTTGTATTCCATTTCACCTTTTCTGGCGGTTTGTGTGTACATCCAACTAAAGATGCTTTTTGCTTTTAAGAGTTTACAATGTTGTGCTTTTAACCTTGCAAGGAGTCACTGCATGCGTGAGTTTTTGTGCTGGTCCAGAGATGAGGATAAGTGTGTACATACTGGTATTTTTATACTTTATTGAGAAGATGATGGGGATGTGTCGGTGAGACTGATGTATTCCTTTATTACTGTATGTAGGTAATGGAGGGACAACCGTCTGGGGTGGTTATAGGAACCGTACAGGCCAAGGATCCAGATGAGGGCGAGAATGGAACGGTTGTCTACTCTATGTCAGGTGGGTGAGGTGACAGACTGCATGAATGAGCGAGTGAAGCAGTGAGAAATGGTGAAAAAGTGAATCAGTTGGCACACTGACAAAATCCTGGACCCAAACCCAAACTGAGTCAATCAAAGGTGAATTCAATTCATGCCAGTTAAGTCTTTGAGGGTTCATGGCTAAGGAATGACACATTGATTCAGTAACTGACTCAGATTAATGAGAAAAGTGAAGGATTAGTTATATATATATAAGTATATAAGTTATGCATAAGTAAAGGTAGACGTCTAACTCTGTTCCTCTGTGTGTCTGTGGCCCCACAGGACCCCGGGCAGAGCGCTTCTCACTGAATCCTAACACTGGAGAACTGCGCTCCTCCGCACCTCTCAGCCACTCGGACCGGGCTGAGTACACCTTCACCCTGACTGCCACAGATCGGGGCCTGCCAGCTCAGAGCACCACCTGTGGCCTGCGCATCCAGGTCAGTCTGATAGAGCCGAGAGCCAAAGCAGGACGTCGCAAATGAGATGTACAGATGCGCCTGAATGTTTTTGGTGATTTTTTTCTATATCCAGTAGACCAGATGTTTCTTTTGTGTGTGTGTGTGTGTGTGTGTGTGCACGTATGCATGTGTGAGAATGTGTGTATGCGAGCTTGCTTTGTTTTGGTTCCATCATCAGACTGTTGAACTGATTCTTCCCCTCAGAGTTTGGTTTTTCGTGCGTTTCTTTGTCATGCTGTCACTGTACCGGGCTTCTCGTGGTGGGTGGGTCTGTCTGTACAGAACTTTTTTGTAGTCAGAACCTTTTTGTAGTCATAACCACCATTGGAAACAAAAGCACTTTTGCAAACAGACTAAGTCAGATTTAATGGAATGACTTAATTAAAAGCCAGAACTTGACTATTGGGGTTTGCAAATCGGCTGTCTGTTTCTAAGCGTCCAGGCGCTAGCGTTCTCATTACCTCATTGTGAGTCTGTTTGGATGTTCACTGTCCTCGATTCGCCTGCACAGGATGTGAAACATTCATTTATTTTGCGTCTGTTTATTGAGGATGACAGGGATTATTTGACGAGCCCCGCACGCAGCAGAATAGCCTAGCGCTCATCTGGCGGTCCGGCAAACACTTCAACCAGGATCCAGCCCCCAGTCTGAGAATCTTGTCTGACTCTCTCTCTCTCTCTCTCTCTCTCTCTCTTTCTCTCTCTCTAACCCAGAAACAACTCTGGCATGGTTATTAATAGCCACATAATTGCAGGTGGGGGGAGAAGATGCTTTGCTTTTTGCAAAGAAAAAGTCTAGTCCTGCTTTTTGAGGGTTCAGATGATGATTTTTTTTCTTCTCCTGCAGTCTCCTCTGGAGGAGATAGTGGCATGTGAAATGGCCGAAGCAATCCCAGCTGAGCCTTGATAAAGGCCAGCTGTAACCTGCCCGCAGTAGAGGCTGTGACTCCATGACTTCAGCGCTTTTAATACGGTAGCCTCCCTCCCCTTCCTTTGAACATAAGAGCAGAAGCACTCTGTGGAACTTAATCAAGTTAATATTTCATAAACAGTGGCCTAGTGCAGTAACAGGCCCAAAAACCTCTGCACACAACCCCCCACCCCCACCCCACACTCACACACACACACACACACCACCCCCAACCCACTCTGTTTTGCTGTAAATCCAGCTTTTGTGGTCTGGAAAGCAGAAGCAGCCGGTGAAGAGAGGACTTTAAATCCCCCCACCCCACCCAAACACACCACCCCTCTCTCTTTCCTTCTGAAGGAGAGAGTGAGAGTTAATAAGTGATCTATAATTGGATTAAAACAGAGCGACTCTGGGTGATCTGTGTTGACACATCCCCCAAAGATGTCATCATTTTCTTCGAGGCTTTCACCAAGACCAGGGTCCAAGCTCATAGGAAGTGACCTCATGCTAATTTGGAGTTGGAGCGCTCCCCGGCATTTTCAATTGACTGTTTAATGTGGATTTAATTACCCATTGTCATATTATGTTGCATTAGGCCGGTTCTGACTGTCTGTGGGCTTGCCAGTGGGTACAGTTCACATGAAACAGGTTGTTATTTTTGAATGAGATCGACGCAGTGAGAGAAAAAGGCCTCTTTTACAAAGCAAAAAAAGATATGCTCTCTTCTACGAATAGGACCTACAAGTTGAACGCTGGCATCGGCCAAAGCACTTTCTCCGCCGCTTCGTTTTCACTCGGAGGAAACTCACGCCACAGTGAGTCAGTTACTGGTTTGGGGTAGGAGCAAGCTTTATTAAAACAGTGTGTTAACTATGGAGAGGGAGCTTGTAGCGTGTTTCCATATTAGGCTCCGAGGCGCATTTGCTTTGAAGTGCCGTTGATTGGCCCATCATGGGTCTTTGTAAAAGTGGGGGTGTTTTCTGAAGACTGTGCCCTGTATTCTAATATGAATGTTCTGACTGTTTCCTATTCTGATTATGTTTACTTTAATCCTTTATTATTTTTCCTGGCAATAATGCCCTCATCTGATTAAATCTGATTAACGCTAGCAGGCATGTTGTTGGAGTCTGTAAAAACTGCTAAAAACTTTTGTTTTTCATCCTCCGGTGAAAAAAAAAAGGAGGGAATGTGGTCTACAATATGTTTTCATTTTCTAAGCTTCCAGTGGCTGTGGTGACTTGAGCATATTAAGGCATTCATTTGAACAGTTGAGTGGAACGTAGCATATCTACGAGGTTTTGGCTTTGTAAAAAGAACAGTAGAACCTTTTGCCAAGTTTTGTTTTCTGAAACGTATTAAAGTTCTCTGCTCTCCTTTGCAGATCCTGAGCACAAGCAAAAACAAGGCCAAAGCCAACTCCCGGTCCATGTCTCTCACCTCCATGGAGGGGGCCAAACCCGGCTCTGTCATTGGTTCAGTCAGATCACATGGTGCACAGGAACTTCCTGAAGTGGGCCAGGTCACCTACACTGTGGTCGGCGGGACGGACCGCGACGGCACGTTTGTGGTGGACCGGGTGACGGGAGACGTCTACTTGGCGCGGGAGCTGGACTACGAGCGGGACTCACACTACTCAATCCACATTGAGGTGGTGGACTTCTCCTCAGCACCCCCTAGCAGTCACATGGTGCTACTGGACATTGACGTGCAAGACAGCAACGATCACGCACCGCACTTCCCTGAAGACCCCGTCACAATCGTAATCTCTGAGAGCACGGAGCCAGGGACACCCGTGTACACCTTCCAGGCCTCGGACAGTGACGGCAGCGGCCCTAACAGCGAGCTCCACTACACTATCCAGCAGCAGTGGCCTGGAGACCCTGGGCTCCTACACTTGGACCCCAGCACGGGGGTGCTCTCCCTGGGCCAGCAGCTGGACCACGAGGCCACCTCGTCCCTGGTGCTGGTGGTGCAGGCCACCGACTCACCATTGAACGTCAGCCAGCGCCGCTGGGGCTCAGTGACGGCACGCATCTTTGTCACAGATGAAAACGACAATGCACCAGTCTTCACCTCACCCTCCGTGGTCAGCGTGATGGAGGACCAGCCGGTTGGGTTTGTGGTGTTGTATGTCATGGCACGCGATGCCGACCAGGGCGAGAATGGACGCGTGTCCTACCGCATCCAGACGGGAGACTCAGCAGGAAAGTTCAGCCTCAACCCCAGCACTGGTGAGTCTCATTCCCCAGTCCACACTTCTCACAGAACGCCGCAGATTTTCTCCCTTCCAGCAATTTCTCTCTCTTTTTTCTTTCTTTCTCTCTCTGTCTCTCATTCGTCCTCTCTCACTCTTCTCCTGCCTCCAGTCAGACCCTTTTCCCTGCCAAGGGCTGTGCTCACATGCTCTCAATCAGGTCTCTGTGTGTATCCATTCCCATGAAACATGGAGCCGACAAAAAAATCACCCCAAAGTGTCCCACACTCTGCCTGGCTGCTGGGAGCTATTAAGACGTGGGCCACAAACTGCAGTTGGGGCTGCAAGAGAAGGTCTGCACTAACACCAACATGAGCTATGTGCATCCACAGGGGCTTTGTTGCGGTGGCTAAGACCACCCCCACCCCCAAACCACCACCACCACCACCACCACCGTCCTGCCCCCAGTCATGCCTCCAGGTTTCAATCAGGAAATACCACTCCCTGTTTAACTGTCCCTAAGGACAAAAAATGGGATAAAAGTGGTCCAAGAAAGGGAAGAACCTGTCTTGCATGTCAAACATTGCTCAGACCACAGAACATGATTTTCTTAAAGCGCCCTCAGCTGTGTTGGTCATTTGTTAAAATAATGACACAGTCCATCCTCGGAGCACCTGGTTTGCTCCCGTTCCAGCATCTGCCAGATGAGGAAGTGGTTTGACCTCTGCTTCGTTTTGGTTTAGAACCCCCTTCCCTTTTTATGTGTTCTTTTTCTGATTGTCATAAAATTAGACTGGAAATCAGAAAACTGTATTTGCTTCTCGACAGAGCCTTAAGGCTTTTTCATTTGTTTTCGGAAATCTGTGTAATTTCAGTTCACCTGAAGCTAGCATGTCTTATGGTGTTCCTGACTTATGCGGAGCCAACGAGGTTGGGAAGCAGCAAGCGTCTTCATTCCTCCCCTACACACCGTGTCTTATCACAAGCTAGGCTTATGGGCAGGATTGCCGGGGAGTCAAACTGGCTGAAAACATTTGAGCCAGTAATTCTTACCAGATTAGAGGCTCAAGGGCAAGTTATCTCAGCACTCGGCAGATAGAAAGCAAACGAAAAGACAACAACAAATACAAGGAGGGGTTGGGAGGAGGGGGGCTTTAAACAGAACCAAAAAACAGCCTGCAGCGGCACAGTCCCTCTCTCCCTCCCTCCCAACAGTTGCGGCTCCGTCCAAAGCATGAAATTGAAATTGAATCAATGCAAAGCGTGGCTCCCCTTGCTCTCTCACCCGCTTGCGTAGTCAGGCCAGGGTTAATGACGTGCCGAGGGCGCCTTTAATTTCGCCGGGGCACGGCAAGCTGCGTTGTGTTGCGTGTCTAGAGAGCGTGTTTACCCTTTCTCCATCCTGACCCCCCCTGAGGCTGTGGCGCACTGTCTCCGTGGAAAAAACTCATAAACTCTAGCCAGATAGTTAGTTGCCACAGAAGCAGTGGCGGTGGTGTTGGGGTGTTGTGGGGTGGGGGGGTGTTGTTGGGGTCGGTGGTGGCGTCAGCCAGCTGCACAGTTTGCAGGTAGCGCAGAGTCATTAAGAAAACAAGAGAGAGGAAAAAATCAGAGAGGGCTTAGCTCTGATCTGCCTCTCCCACTACAAGTTGCTCCAGCCCCTCCTTTCGCACCTCATTTCTGTTGCCGCGGAAACGTGGCGGGGGCTTGCTCGTTAAGGCCGTTAACCCCGTTGAATCGCTCCACACGCATTGCATGCGAGCATCGACTGTGGTCCCTCCAAACTGCGGGCTTACTTAACGGCATGCCTCCACATTTGGCTAGCATGCAGGCGGCCTCGTTAGCGTCTCACGCGCTTTCCAACAGAAACAACAGCCTAAGTGCAAGAGAGCTAAATTTTCTCGCAATGAAAGCTTCATCTGATGAAATCTTTTCTCTGAAATCGCCAGGGTCCTTGTCCATCCTTAAGCCCCTAGACAGAGAGGAACAGGACCTTTACAATCTAACCATCATCGCTGAGGACCATGGGATGCCCCAGCACTCCACCACACAGGTGCTGTCGGTGCAGGTGATCGACGTGAATGACGAGATACCCTGGTTCGAGGAGAGTCAGTACGAGGCCTTTGTCACTGAGAATCAGCCCACGGGGTTCTCCGTGCTGGTGGTCTCGGCTTCTGATCTGGATCAAGGTAGGTTATAAATCATGTCCAACAAAATCAAGTTCAAAACAAATCAGATTTTTTTTATTATTGGCGATTATTGTGATTCTATGTAAATCACTAAAATGAGAATGAGAAATGAAAAAGACCCTCTACCTCCACCTAGAGTGTGTTTGGTTGGCATTCTGCACACCAAACCACCAGTTGGTTTTAATTGTTAGTAACACTTAGGGGCTGGTGTAGGGACGAGGGGGGGGAGGAGCACATTCTCCTGGACTTAGTCAGGAGCATATAAAAGAGAAGGATTATAAACTCTCCCTCTCCCTCTAACTCTTTCTCTCCCAGGGTTACTCTGCCATTCTCTGCCTCTCTTTCTCTCTCGCTCTCTCTCCAGGAGCAATTAATGAAGTAAACAGGTGTCTGTGCCAGACTCGTTCGGGGTTAGCACGCAATCTGGCATCTAGGCACCAGGGGAAGGTGATTGTGGCCAACTGCTTAGACAGCAAAATAAACTACAAACAAATAAAAAAACAAGGGGAGAAAAAAAACAACCTGAAGAGCATAAAGAAAGACAGAAAAAAACAAAAACAAGGCATGCCGCTGTGTTTACTCATTTCGTGAGAAAACTCAATTGCTCTCTTTTTTTTGCACATGGCTGTGCGTCACGGGCACATTTTCTTTTTTCATCCTTTCTCCCAGTGCACATGGAGTTAATTTAGGAAGTGTGACTTCCAGTAATTGGTGGTTGTCTCTGTCTCTGCGTTTCTCTTTTGCCTCAGGGACAAATGGTCGAGTGACCTATGGAGTCTCCGGTGAGGACGGCTTCAGTATTGACCCAAGCACCGGAGTCATCTCTACCACCAGAGCCCTTGACCGAGAGACCCAAGAACTCTACACTGTGACAGGTACAGCATTACCCCCAGGCTGCAGATTTGGGGGAAACGGATTTGCAGCACAGTGGAAAGAAAACAGGCTTTTGGCTCCAACACTAAAAACCTGTCAAGATAGTATCCAGTGGCCTAACGCATGAATGTTATGACTGGTACAGGTTCTTTCCATCACTTTCAGGTTTTTGTCTGTATTTTCAGATCGTAATTCTTTTTCCACTAAGTGGATTTGAGATTTCTATGCCGTCCCTCTGCTCAGCAGAAGCAATGTTAACAATGAGCCGATAAAAAAAATTCTCTTGACAGTGTACGCCAAGGACGGTGGGCTCCCGCCAAATTTTGCCCGAGCTACAGTGAAGATCACAGTCTTGGACGAGAACGACAACAGCCCAGTTTTTGGCAGGGTGTACTACAGCCTGGAGGTGCCCGAGAATCAGGAGCCAGTGGCACTGTTCACACTGAGAGCCACCGACCAAGACTCAGGAGAGAGCGCCGAGATCACATACAAAATTACAGGTGGGAACAAGTACCCTTTCATGTAGCCATGGATCATTTTATTCCAACTTTTTTTTCTACCTGAAAAACACATTTTTTAAGTAGATGCTTTCTCCACTCCACCACACAGTTCTTTCTCTTTAAAGTATTTCAAGGCAAAGGCAGACATCCCATGTTGTGAAAGCATAAAAGACCTGCCACATATTTGTTCCAACCATTTATTAAACCAACTGATCCCAACTAACACAACCCTTCAGCCAGATAGAGCAGCTAATTAGTTCATAGACAGAGGGAAAACATTGCATGACTTTCATATTCCCAAGCTAGTATGTCTACCTAGTATGTCTAATTCTGTATTTAGATGAATACCAAGCACTCTTTTTTCTGAGATGCCTTCAGGTTTCAACCAGGTTTACTTTCTTTTCTGTTTAGATGGAGACCCCATGGGGGACTTCCGTCTGGAGAGAAGTACAGGAGTGTTGTTCACTTCCAGACCTTTAGACCGGGAGAGGAAAGCTAAGTATGCCTTGACTATAATGGCCATAGACCAGGGTACCCCTCCCTCTAGTGCCAGTACAATAGTCGAGGTCGCCATCCTAGATATCAACGACAACAGCCCAGTGTTCCAGAGCAGTAGTTATACCATTGATGTCTCAGAGGATGTTCCTGAGAGCTCGGCAGTGCTGGAGGTGAGTGCTACAGATGATGATGAGGGCCCGAACGGGCAAGTTCTGTACTACCTCAGCAAAGAGGCCCAGGGCATGTTCTTGGTGGACGAGCACTCAGGTCGCATCTTCAGCGCCGCGCCTCTGGACAGGGAGAAAAAGGCCTTGTACACCTTCCAGGTGTGGGCTGTGGACTCCGCTCCAGCCAACCCGCGCAACTCGTCCGCCCAGGTGACGGTCAACATTCTGGATGTGAACGACAATGCTCCTTTCTTCGTGCAGGACCCCCTCGTTATCAACATCTCCAGTGCCATGGCACAGGGCCATCGCACCCTAGCCACCATGCGGGCAGAGGACAAGGACTTTGGGGCCAACGGCTCCGTGTTCTATCGCTTTGCAAGCCCAATGAGGGGCTTCACCATCAACTCGCTTACAGGGGCCATCCAGGCCACAGAGAACCTCCAGGGGCTGACACAGAGCCAGCGGATGCTGATCGTGGAGGCCATGGACCAGGGAAGCCCAGCCCAGTCGTCGTTCGGAGTGGTGGTGGTGTACGTGCGGGAGCAGCCGTACCGTGGCATCCGTTTCTCAAGGAACACCCGAGACGTGAGCCTGCAGGAGAACGCAGCCCAAGGTGTGTTTGGGTTTCATTACAAACTATTCTGGCTGTTTACTAGATATGTCTAGAAGACTGTTTACAGTGTGCTATCTCAAGTATGATAAGTGCTTAAATGCCTGTGTGTTTTTCAACATGAAGTAGTGTTGTTAGTACTGCCTTCAATGTACCCAAGTCCAAATCCTTCCAGAAACCCTTCTGTTTGCTCAAACAAGAAAAGTTGGATTGGTACAGTTTTAAAACATGTTATAACATTGAGTTCTGTTTTTGGTCAGGTACCGTTGTTGTACAGACTCAGGCCCAGTATCCTGATGGGTCTCGCAATGGAATCAGCTACAGTATCTTCAGTGGCAACAAGCTCCAGTCCTTTGGCATTAGCGCCACCACTGGTGAGTTTGTGCAATAGCACATTGTGGGAACAACGTCTGCATATTTATAATGGCAAAACAAATAAATGTGGGTTCATTTTTTCTTTTTTCATATGTCCAGGTGAAATCTGGGTTCAGAACTCTGTGGGCCTTGACTTTGAGGAGACACCTAGACTCCGCCTGGTGGTGAAAGCTGAGACAGCATCCTCCAGCTCCTTTATGGCCGTCAACCTGATCCTGCAGGACGTGAACGACAACCTGCCACGCTTCCAGCTACAGAATTATGTGGCGTATGTCAGGGAGGCACAGGGCTACGATCACCCAATCATCCAGGTGCGGTAACGGGTCCCCCCTTGGGTTCTCTGTTATGGTTGGCTTTTGTGAAGGTGTGAAGTTGTACCATGAAAACACAATCTGTCTCAAACTAAGCAGATCTGGAGATTTTCACTGCTGCCGAGAAGTGGTTTCACCTTGTTATGCCGATGTTTTCATTGTCCCAGTTGAAAACACTGGCTAAGCTCTGCCATGTAGCCAAACCATGAGGCAGCCCCCCCTCCTCTCCTCAAACCAGAAGTTCCAAGTCTAATATTGCTGACTGGTTCACGTTACGCTGGAACAGCTGTTGCAAATCTGCCTTTATTTTCATTCGCAATTTCCCTGGTAATTTCCTCAGGTAATGGCAGATGACCTTGATCAGGGTCAGAATGGTCAGGTGACCTACTCCATAAGGTCGTCATCCATGAGTGGGCTTTTCAAGATCGACCCTTTGACCGGCAGCATCACAACAGCTGCCATCATGGACAGAGAGATCTGGACACAGACAAAGTAAGGCCTTAACTTTATCTCTATTAATGTTGTCATATACGTCTGTTTTGACATACCTAATGTTTAAACAATCCATTGCATCTCTGGTGGATTGTTTGTCCACTGTTTCTAAGACAGCATCATGATTCATTCACAAACTTGTTCCAAAACTGAGCTAAATAATAAATCTCTCTTCAGACCTTCTTAAATGTGGGAATGATGTAACTACCAGATAGCACTTTGTAATGCCATGGCAAAATGATGAGATGAGGCTTTTTTACTTCAACTGACCCCCTTTCTCCCAACATCTCACAGACTTGTTGTCACAGCGACTGACCGCGGGACACCCAGGCTAGCAGGCTCAGCCACCCTCACTGTCATTATTGTGGACCTGAATGACAACAGTCCCACAATCCCTGTGCCCCGTGAGGTGCGGGTGCCAGAAAGTGAGTGATCTGAACCACACTGACGTAATCAAATAGCTGTGCTTTCTCTCCTCTCTCTCGCTCTCTCTTTCTCTCTCTGGAACACATTGTCTCAGGTTGACTCAATTAGGCGCCCCCTGTTTTTGCCAAGTTCTTCACAGCTCATTTCCTGTGTAATGCTGCAAAGCTATTGCATATCCAAAGGCTCGCTAACATCAAAAATGTGCTCATGGTTTTTATACAAAATACTGTGATCATAGAGGTGAAGCTAGTATTACACTGACATTATGTGCAACATATATTTTAATGTCAGTTAATCTCCATCTGCTCGATGTAACCCATTTGAATTTTCTTTTTTGTTCTTATCTTATTTTTCCAAACAGATACAATGATCGGCACAGTGATTACTCAGGTAACGGGGAATGATGTCGATTCTGGCCCAGCTCTTTCCTATTCGCTGCTTCTTGATTCTCATGCTCAGGGGAAGTTTGGGATACATCGATATGGTGGCGGAGTGTCCCTGACGGCCCCCCTGGACTTTGAGGAAAGGACCTGGTACACAGTGACCATTCGCTCCACAGACTCACAGCATTACAGTGAAGCAAACCTTACAGTCCTTGTGGAAGATGTGAACGACAATGCCCCCACATTTACTCAAGATCTCTATCAGGTACAGAAATGGGGTTGAGGGTGCTAAATATGAATCATATATATTACTAATGACATGTCTGATCTCAAGTTATGAAAGAGAATTGCATTTCACACAATCAGAGAGCTAAATGTTTAACTGAATTTTAATTAATCTTGAGTGCGTGAAACAAGTACAAATTAACACTTCAGAATTTTTGTCACTTTTGTCACAGTCTTGATTATCTTGCATTGTACTGTAGGTGACATTAGCAGAACATTCCCCAGCTGGAAGCCCTGTCATTACCGTCACTGCTACAGACAAAGACACTGGGGAGAATGGAAAGATCTCTTACAGAGTGATGTCATCAACAAAAGACATTTTCTACATTGATCCTAATAATGGTAAGCTGACTACATGAACCCTACATGGCTGTTTTTCAATGTCAAGAATGCTTCCTTGATAGAACGTGTCCTTGCAAGTCGGTTGCCACAGAGGCAAGGCTTAGAACCTTTCTAGCATGGTGTTCCACTGTAGTGCTGCTGCCGTTTTAAAATCTTCCAACTTGTGTATGTATGCAATGGATTGTGGGTAGTTCTTTAACGTCAAGGACACACCAATGCACTTGGCAGAATTTTGGAGGATCCCTGACTTTGGAGCAGTGCTTGATGGTGTTCAATTAGGTAGTAAGCAGCCATGAAGCCTGGTTGAGCATTCTTCCTCGACTTTGAGAAACAGCCATCATGTTTCTTTTGTGCACTCTTAAATATTAAGATAGTATAAGAATGCTGTATTTAAATGTAATGTGTTTCATACATCTTTAAATGCTTTTGCAGGTACGCTGTTCATTAACCAGAGAGCGGAGTTCCACTCTGAACGTCCATCCATCCTTGTTGTGATCGAGGCTCAGGATGGAGGCAGCCCAGCCCTGAGTGCATTCACCACCATTCAGGTCCGTTTGACTGACGTCAATGACAACGCTCCCATGTTCCAGCAGTCTGAGTACAGAACCACAGTGTCAGAGGACGAGCTTCCTGGGTCCACCATCCTGACTTTAGAGGCTGTAGATGGGGATATGTCCCGGGAAAACTGTGGATTTGATTTCGCCATTGCCAGTGGGAATATCGGAAATGCCTTCCAGATCGAGAGCAGCGTCCACTTCCTTGAGGGTCGGGGTTTCCAGACAGTTGGCTCACTTGTACTGGCTGATCGTCTAGACTTTGAAACTTTGTCCAGCTACAACCTCACCATTGTGGCTTCCGACCGTGGCATCCCCCAGCGCAGCTCCAGCGTGCCGGTTCTGATCACTGTCACTGATGCCAATGACAATCCCCCGGCTTTCAGTCGAGCTGAGTACAGTGTGGTCCTAAGTGAGAATGCCGTTGCAGGGACAGAAGTCTTGCGCCTGTCTGCGACTGACCCAGACTCCAACCCCAGTGGTGAAGTCAACTATGTGATCAGTTCCGGAGATGACACGGCTCTCTTCTCGTTGGATAAGCGGACAGGGGCGTTGCGTCTCAAGCGCTCCCTGGACAGTGAGAAGCTGTCGTCCCACATGCTTATTGTCCAAGCCTCTGATGGACAGGGTCACTTTGCACTGGCTCCTGTCATTGTTGAAGTCAAAGACATCAACAATAACAGGCCTTATTTTCCCTTAAAGAAACTGACTGCAAGCATTCGTGAGAACCAGCCACAGAACTCTTTGGTTACCATGCTTCACGCTATCGACCATGATACTGGAATGTACGGCCAGTTGAAGTATTTCATGATGGACAAATCAGGCGATGGGAAAGACTCATTTTTAGTCAACCAGACCTCAGGAGAAATAAGGGCCCGATTTACTTTTGATTTTGAAAAGGTGAACTCTTTCAGCTTCGTGGCTATAGCAATGGATGCAGGAAACTACTCAGCCACAGTCACGGTCCAAGTTTACGTGACCGGTGAGGATGAGTATGACCCTGTTTTCACCACCTCAGACCTCACATTTCACATACCTGAAGGAGCCAAGAAAGGACAGAGTATCGGTCAGGTTCACGCAAAGGACGAAGACAGTGGCGTGGACGGTATTGTTCTGTACTCTCTTGCTGAAAACTCACCCTATTTTGAGGTCAACACATCCACGGGTGTGATATCACTGAAAATGGACAGTTACAGTAGACACGTGAGCAGATCAAAGAGGGAAACCCGCCAGATGACCCTGGACGTCATTGCCCATAGTCCTTTGGAAACCTCAAGGGTGACCACTGCCAGGTTAACCATTGATGTCACGCACACAGCCTTTGGCCTGGCCACAGACGTGAACATGCTGCTAATAAGCATCATAGCTGTTTCTCTGGCTATGGTCATCATCTTTATTGTAATAGCCGTGGCATTATTCCTATTCCGGTCTAAACGGCAGAAGGAGAGAGAGGAGCGTGAAAGGATATCTACTTCCGGCACTGTATTGCAGAAGCTTGACGAAACCAAAGTTGCAGGAAATGACCGAATATATCACCAAACGCTGCCTGGTTATGCCCCCGAACAGCCAGGAACTGGAGGCGGTCCTTACACCAGGGGTGGCTCTCTAGACCCCTCTCACTCCAGTGGACGTGGCTCTGCAGAAGCCGAGGCAGCCGAGGACGACGAGATCCGAATGATCAACGAGTACCCACGAGTCTCCAGCATCTCCTCCTCCATGCAAGAGCACATATCTGCCCGAGGTCCCGATTCTGGTATCCAGCAGGATGCAGATCAGCTCTCTGATATCTCCTGTGAGCCAGGGATGGATGCCAACCAGTGGTTCAAAGGAAAAAAGCTGGGAAGCTTGAGTGGGACCCTTTTGGCTGGCCAGCTCCCTGTGTACCGGGATGAGGGCGGTGGTTACTTGGGCGTGGGAAGGGGGCTCAGCATCTCCCACCCGAAAGACTATGCTTTCCCAGAGGATGGGAAGCCGGCTGTGGATGGCTCGCTCACAGCCATTGTGGCTAGTGATGAGGAGCTGAGGGGCAGCTACAACTGGGACTACCTTCTGAACTGGTGCCCCCAGTTCCAGCCACTAGCCAACGTTTTCACAGAGATTGCTCGGCTCAAAGACGAGAGTGCACCCCCAAACCCTCGGAGGCCCTTCCAGCAGAAGGCCAAGCCCGACCCCAAACCTCGGATCGACCCTCCACCTCTCATCACCAACGTGGCCCATCCTGGAGCCAAAACAGTGCCCCCGAAGCCTGCAGTAGGTCGGACTTTTCCTCAGCTTGCCACTCTACGGCGGTCGCCTCTTAGCAACGAGGGGTCTATCTCGTCAGTGGCCATGTCCCCCAGTTTTTCCCCCTCCCTGTCGCCCCTCGCTGCTCGTTCTCCAGCCATATCCCCTTTTGGGGTTACACAGGGCCCCCCTGCCTCCCTCATCAGTACCACTGAGCACTCACTGGAGCACAGTGAGGAGGCCGAGCTAAGGATTTAGACTCTTCGGAGCCTCCTCTCTCAAACCTAAAGACCTAAGCTGACCCCTATGGGAGCTGGAGCATCGACCAAGCCCAACTTTGAGCTGCAACTGAGTGCCCGATGCGGATGCCGTAGCTGGTGTCTGGCCATGTTGTTGCCTCACTGGCTGGCCAGGGAGTTGAAGGGCAAGGTGTCCAATAATGGATATATATTTGGAAAAGAGAAACTATAGACTCCATTCTAATAGATGTTCAATAGACATGCCTTTTGTTTGCACATTGAAATGGAGGAGCAAGCATTGATGTCAATTTTTTTTACATGAACATTATTTTGTATTATATATTTTTGTACTGATTTGTTTTTTGACTAGAAAAATGACATTCCTCTTGTCAAAAGGTTGTTATAGCCTCCGATTATACTTGTATATCTGTACATTTGTGACTGTAATCTTTGTACTGTATGTTTTGTGTTAGCCCACAGAATTAACAATTAATTTACTAATGTTTTCTAATAATTATGTTCATGAAAAGAAGAAGCTCTTAACTTTTATTTCATATATTTGGGGTAATTTGAGTTGTGTCTCTCTTGTAAATATTTTTGCCACTAGAGAGATGAATTTGCTGGAAGAACATGTAAGCTGCAATTTGTAGTACTGTTTATTTGTAATTTTTTTTCATTAACTTTGGGGACATGCTGCTTTCTTTTTACTTTCACCAATAACTGGGTGACTCATTCGGAAACAAACAACCTGCTACCCTCAGCTGATCTGACATCTGAACACCTGAACTTACAGTTTCTCATCAGATCACGTTTAAAGATAGTCAACAAATGCAGACAAGAGGTTTTGTTCACGTCAGAACTGCTATTGGCTGACAAATGCAGACTCTAAGGTAGCATCTTAGAGAAGGAGAGAGATAGTGAGTGAATAAGAGAAAGAGAGAGAGGGATAATAGGGAAAACTATGTCTACACTTTCATAACTTTACTACATTGCTTAAAGGGTCTTTACTTTTAAAGCTAATGGCAGCTACATTACAACTGAAAGACTTTAAACTCACCACGCCATCATACACAGTATGCATAACAGCCTATTAGCACATAATCGCTCATAGTCCCAAACCAAACACCACATTCGTATTCTGAGAGCATGAATTGGAAATGACATCTCTGTTTTTTTAAATGTGGCCTGATCCGTGCAATAGATATCCAACTCACTCTTTGTACACAGAAAACACCAAGTTGAAGATTTGCAGATGCTTGGAAGAAATCACTTTATCTGTTCAGTGGGAGAGAACCCTGCAGTGACGTGGCATATGGTTTAGTTATGAAGGTGGCAAATACTCAATCCATGAAAAATTAAGCAATCAACTAAGGGTTGGGTTTAGGTTTCCCAGTGTAAATGTATAAAAGTATATTCACCCTTTTCATTTTTTAGGCCAGACAACTTTGATCATGATTTCGGTTGTTTCTGATTCTTTTATTTTTTTCCCAAAGAGTTTGTTGGGTTTATTGCCTTATGAATGTGGTGTCATAGATGTCCTTAAGTGAATTCAAAGCCTGTGCCATTTAAACTAAATCATGCATTCATTCAGGTCCTTCTTAGGCCATATCTTATCATAAGTCATGATATGCCAATGAAATGCCTTAGGGTTGTATAATCAGATTTCACTGTCACCATGGAAACATGTTGGCTATATGTTTGTTTCCACTGCAATCTTTACATAACTGTTGCCAGAAAGAACAGAGAAGTTCATTTTGGGAAGTTTCTGGAAACGTCAGTCAAGGACCCCATGTGTACAATTGTATTTATTGCTGCAAAGGCCTTCTGCCATGTGCGGAATCTGGAAATATAATCGTCTTGATATTTCTTCTGGAAATGAGTTACAGAAGAGTTTTAAAAGCAACTGGCAGCTGTTTAATTGTTAACAAGGAAGGTGAAATAAAAAGTAGTGGTAAATGTCTCAGAAAAAAATGAGAAACAGAGATAATTGGTCCAAGGTCAAATAACATTTAAAGACAGACACTATTGTCTCCATGTCTTCTTTTCTATGTAGGAGAGCTGTCATCTGATCCAACGAAATGCTGAGTTGATTTAAAATTCACCTGTTTCCCGTAATGAAAACAAACAAAAACAGTAACTGTGAAATGTGTGCTCTCTCTTTCTCTCACTCTTTCTCTCATTTTCCTTCTTCCTCCCCTTTTTCTCTTTTTTTTTGGTACAGTATTTTTTTTCATACAATAAATGTAGCATTACTTGGTACCTTGGACAGAAATGTTCATTCACTTCATGCCTTGACTTTCAGTCCTTTTAATGTTTCGCTTTTAATTGGAATCCAGAACCTTTTTCCGACTGAACTCTACAATACCCCAGTGGAGAAAAAAGTTGTTTTATTTGTTCAAGTGCCTAATTAAAACATATTTGTAATTATACTGTCTCAGCCTCCTTGAACCAATAACTCTCAGACAACAAAGCATTGACAAATACAACCAGGTCAGGAAGTATAACCCCTATATGACCCAACCCCTGTAGTCTAGAATTCCATCCACCCCTTGTAGATATGTCTGTAATATGTCTCACAACCCAGTCTCTAAGAAAATATTTACAAGCAACACTTGACTTCAAATCCAAGCAATTTTCCGGGGTGGAAAAATGTTGCTTTTGATACCAAAGTATTTGGTTGGGGACTAATTCACACTGTGTGCCCACCTGTTTTGCTTTGAATTAAATTATATTAAGCTTTTTGCCTTTGACTTTAAGCCAAAACAGACCTGTGCTGCTTCCATTCTGAGGTCTCATTGACAAAAAAAAAAAAGATGGGAGAGAAAGTAAACGTCTGAACTTTTGGAGAGCTCATAAAGAAAGGAATGGAAGCTAAGTCTGGGAAGCGGCGGAGTGTCAGCGGCTAGAAACCTATCCACTAACTGAACTCAAAATGGATTCCAGATGCACCATCTGAAAAAGATGGGTCAAATATAGATGTACAATTTATTGTTTGTGACTGAAATAAAAAGACACGACAGTCATTTGGGCTAAATCTATACAGTCATGCGTACCGCACTGTAGATATCTTTTATCATACTCATGGCAACAGTGGCGGTAACCTGAGGATTCCAGTTTATAATGATATACTATGTTTGACAAGGGTTTGGGTATTCGTACAACTCGGTCTCACAGCAGCTTATGGGGGAAAAAAACAACACTGTCTGCAGCAGTCCTAAGTGCAGGACTTGAGGGGCATGGGGAACTGGCTCTTCCCAAACTGTCATTCCATACTGAGGTGAATGAATGAAGCTAGTAATTATAGTAATTACTATAGTAATTACTTCAACCTATTCTAACGACATTGTCCTAAATCAGGCCTAACCCTTGCATAACAGGGAGAGCAGGAGTAGGAGCTGGCTTCTGCTCGCCAATGCGCTCCAAATTCTGACCAGCATTAACACAGTAGTGGGGGGTGGGGGTGGGCACCTGAGGCAGCGTTCTTACAGCTATTAAGCAGATCTATAATTTGCCATGGGGAGACAAGGACAAGAAGGTTTTCCAGTCCTTATGGCCTTTGAATGTCAAACAAAAGTGTCTGCTGAGAGGATTATATGCCAAGGTCTGTTGAAATCAAACCACTCACCGTGTGTATCTGCCCGGTTGCACTTCACCACACTGTGCATGGAGGGATTAGCATGCTAATCAGAGTCATACACACACTCCTAATAAATTAGTAAACTCAATGAACCTGAAATAGAACTATATATGGCAATACCTACTTAAGATCCATTATAAACACCACCATGTTTAAACACTGGGTTGGTATGGGCCAAGGCTCATGTAACAAATGAAGTTGCTTCTTGGTCAAGACACAGCGTTGGCATGTCTCCTTCTGAGCCTTGGTGTGTTTACACCCTGCTATAGGCTGTGTATATGGAAAACAACAGAATAGGAGAGCAAATCAAATAAAAATGATCTATTGTCAACACCCTGCTGCTTTGCATAAAATATTCCCTCGGCTCCCAAGACTGGCTCTCACGGGCTTTATTTGTTTAAATCAGTGCCATGTGTAGAACAGACCCCAAATGTAAAGCTTTTAATCTCATCCTGAAGACGCCGACCATAGTCGTTATCATAAAAGGTTATGGAAATAGTGTGGTATGGCTCCATGCCCGATTATATTTGCTACCAGCTCCCTGTGCTCTTAAGGTTCACGTACATTGTGTCTTGGCTCGGGCTTCGGTTGAAAACCAGAAATTGGTCACACGTCGCTTGAAGTGGTGGAGGCGAGCGAGACTGCAGATGCTGTTTTGTTCAGGCAAGTACTAAATGCGGTCAAAGACTCTAAAATCAACAGTGCACTGCACTCCTACCTGATGTTGTTCCTTGCTTATGCAAAACCCCTCCGAAAGTTATCTATACATCAGTGCTGTGATCATGTGTAATTACTATCAATGCACACAATAAGTTCTTATAATTCAGTGTTACAAATAATTCTGGCTGGCTCTTTCCTTTCTCCTTTGACATATTTTACTAATCTATGCACAAATCAGTCTTTTTTTAATGTGTTCAGATTATTCATGCAGTTATTATTTTGTATAATAATATTTCCCAGAACATAGGGGTTAGTTGAGGAGAGGGCCTTGATTTGGTCAGCCTGCTTTTGCTGGATTGCATTGCGTCATCAGTCCAGGCAGGCTACACTGTGCTGGAGGAAGAAAAAAAAAATGTGATGTCAGACTTAAGGGGACCAGAGAGCAAAGGCAGAGGTGTTCGGTTCCACACATCAACCCAGTGTGCCTGAGAGGGAAGATGGAGCAACCAAGACCTGTGGAGCTCTTTGGTAATGCAATGCAGGGTTGTGCTATAAGCCGTTAATCAAATATCACTGAATGATATTGCGTCATCAAATTATATGAGTGTGTGTCACACACACACACTCATATAATATATAATGTGTGTTGGGCAGTATCAAGGAGACCTAACTCAACACACACACACACACACACACACACACAGAGAGATCTAATATAGAGCACAGTATGTCAAGCCTTTTTTGTGAGACTCAGCCGACCCCCAGAGATCACCGTGATGTTATAAGATGAATCATTCATCAGCAGCCAAGTCATCACATCACACACACACAGTTCAAATTAAGGGAGCTTGCGGTTGGGCCTGAATGGAACGTATCATTTTTACGTCAGTGGGTGTGGTGGTGCTGGTGTGTGTGTGTGTGTGCTGGGGTGGTGGGGGTCGTGGAAACCATCGTTCACATAGACAGCCAGCCAGGCAGACCCCTGCACTGTGTGTATTGCATGGCTGTCTCTGCTCACAATGGCTCCTTTGTTAGTGAATGAGCCACTGCCCTCATCCCCAGCGGGCCCGGGGGCCAGGCTCCTCAGAGACCCCTGCTCAACTTTAAGATATTACTTCCCTTTTTTCACCTCCCTGAAAACGAATGTCCTCATATATCCGTTGATGCACTCAAGGAGAGTTGTTGTTGTTTTTCACACTGTGTCTAATTAGGTAATGTTCATTATGAATAAGCGCATGGGATTGACTTAGGCATTTTGTCTAAAAAAGGTGTAAGGGAATGTTGCTCTGCTTTTTGTTATAGACCATGCAGTGTTTGTTAAACACTATCATCGGGAGAACAATCGCCCCTAAATTCTTTCCATTCAGCTCCCCGAGTCTCTGTGCAATACCAAGCACCATAAAATCAGAGTTGTTTGTAGCATTTGTTTATTGGCTTTTGATGCAAGATGGAGCTCATTCACTCGAGCAGAAACAGATTTCTCATTTTTGCTCCAATATGCTGGACAAGTGAGCAAGACAGAAAAAAGAAGGGCTATTCTGTGTCTAAGTTCAGACTTTCCACTGATGACGACATGCTGGAAAACCCAGCACACACGCCTGTGCAATCGGTCAATTATTTTATCGGCGTAAAAGATTTAAGACTTTTTTTTTTAGTGGCTTGTCATAATAAAGGTAGCAGAGAAAGTAACCTTTCACTCAGTCCTTCCAGGACCCTTTCATGCATCTTGACTGCGGGAGACTGGTATAGCCTTGAAATTATAATGACTAAAACGACTGGCAAATATAATGTCTTTACCACAAGTATGCGGTCGAAAGGGCCACGCCGCGGGGCCTTTGTAGTATCTCGAGTTTAAAAAGGCCCCCTTTTTATAATGACATCTACCAAGTTGGGCGGGCCTACGGCATGATAGTCATCATCATCTTCCCTAAGAGGCTAACAGTAACGATTAACAAGCCTGGCTGAGTGAGTGAGTGTGTATCAATAGAAAGCTAGACTTCTGATTTGGCCATGCAGTGCAGCAGACATGCAAACAGGCTACAGCCTCTTGGGTGTACTCAGCAATGGTATTTCTGTGGAAAGGAAGCAGTGTAGCAGTGCGTAATTGTGTGTGTGTGTATGTGTGTGTGTGTGTGTGTGTAAAGGGCCGCTGAGCTTGTCTTCAGGCTCTTTGGGGAGGGGATCAGCTGAGAGAGAAGGCCCCACTATCCATCTCAAATGAGGCCTGAACTGAGGCGGTTGCTTTCCACTGCAGCATGGATTACACTGTAAGCCTCCCATACCTGCAACTCTCACGGCAAGCACTACAAACACACACACACACACACAGCTACAAACACACTCAGATACACAGAGAGATCCTCAGCCTGGGGCAGCAGACTTCTGGGCGAGGCTTTAGCCCCATCATTTTACCAAAATGTCTCCAGAGGAGCTTCTGTTCCCCTGCCTCCTCCTCCTCTACCTCCTCTTCCTCCTCCTCTGTGTCTTCACTCTGTTGTGTTTTTTCCTCCTTCTGCTTACTCTTCAAGGTCTTGCCAGGCTACTTGCGTGACTAGAAAGAACGAAAAAAAAAAAGTCTTCAAAACCCACTGGCACGCGATCCCTAATCTATTTTTGGAGAGTGTTTCGTTTTTTTCTTCTTTCTTCTTCGTTTTGGTAAAAAAAAAAAAAAAAAGACACACACACACACACATTTGCGCACGCACACACACACACACACACACACACACACACTCACTCACATGAGAAAAAACACCCATCGTGGTAAGGCAGCCAATAGTAGGGTAAAAAAGGGGGTCTGGTTCTCATTTAGCTAACCCTGCCTGCTGTCCTGTGTTGCCAGTGTCAGAACCACAGTGGCAGGGAGAGAGAGAGAGAGAGAACAGAAAGAGAGGGAAAGAGGGAGGGAGGGAGGGAAGGAGTGGAGATAGGAGAGGGAAGGGAGATACAGCCTGGGAGAGACAGAAAGGGTTGAAAGAGAGAAAGAGAGGGAGCAGGAGACGTGGTATATACTGACGGGGAGGTGAGCTCAAAACCGCCAGCTCCAACATACATCGAGCACGCATCCCAGGCCTCTGTCACTTAGCAACCAGCGCAACCTGCTTCTCATTAGCTGGCCAGCTGCTTGGTTTGCAGTCCTCCATGCATTGCTGTGTTTTGATTTGGTCTTCCCTGCTTTATTGCTAAGGTGCATTTGCCTGAAAACTCTCTCATACTCTCCATATTCAAACTGTATCATACTTGAGTTCATTCATGAGTTTCTTCTCACTGCCCCCACCTCCCCCCAACTCAACATGTGATGATACCAGAGCATTAATTTGTGCCAAAGCAATGTAGATATGTACTTTTGTTATCTCATTCAATTACTAATGATTGACACGCTGCATGTGGAATAAAATTGAGCTTCATAAACCACAATCTACATTTCTCTGAAGTTTCATGCGTGTGGCTTTCAGTTTTCCATGTTGTGGTCACAATCTCTTGAAAAACAAAGGCTCATGTGTCACACTGGACAAAACAAAAATTGAAAAGCCCATCTCTTCTCAAGTGTGAATGTCAGGGCATTGTTTACCCAGTGTCCTGTGGCGAATTTCCTTGTCATGTCTTTAGACTCGGCCTATTTCACGAGACCATGAATGAGCCAAGGATCATAGACCTGATGAGGTAATTGTTTATGAGGTCCCAGAGATGGGAGGTTTCAGAGCTGATGGGAGTTTTTTGGCCGGCTACCAGGCTGTTCCTTGGTGTCTCCGTGTGCCAGATTCGTGGTGAGGATTCTACAGAGGGGATGAGCCTCCGCAGTCCGTTAGGAGGAAGGGAAAAGGGAGATCTTTGTGGTTTGGGGAGGGATACACTCTGTGGGGGTGAAACAGCACCCTTATGATGCTGTGATTCCCCCAGTGTGAGAACCCATGAGGGTGATCATATGAAACTCTTCTCTGCCCTCCACCCACCACAGAGAATCACACACACAGGCGCACACACACACACACACGTGCACACACGCACACGCACACACGCATGCACACTCCCCTCATGAAATCCTCAGAAACCACACTGCCCTCAACTGGCTCTGTTAAGTCAAAACAAATGTGTCTGGGAGATGGTAATTCAGCATTTGAAGTCAAGAGGGCTGTTTATACTCCTTGGTTTAAACAGAGTTTGGCACACTCCGCCATTTACTCTGATTATTTTTTCAACTGCCTTTCTAATGACCAAAGTTTCCATTGCTGGTGTCATGGGGTTCGGGGCAAGGCTTGTTTCATCAGCAAGGATAGCTACATGAGATTGGTCTAATCCTCATGTGAGCATGATGATGTGTGTTTCAGGTGTGTGTTTTATGTGAGCACTAGTCTCATGATGATGTGTGTTTCAGGTGTTTGTTTCATATGAGCACTAGTCTCCTGATGATGTGTGTTTCAGGTGTTTGTTTCATATGAGCACTAGTCTCCTGATGATGTGTGTTTCAGGTGCACCCTGTGACAATAGAACATAATGTTTCCCTCCTTCAGAATCTTTTGCTTGTTGCCGTTTGGTGCATGTCTGGCAATGAGTAACCAATTAATGATTTCAAAACTAATACATTTACCCAAGCTGTCACAGCAAAGAAAGGACAACTATTCCCACCCCAATCCATGGATCAATCATACATTTTACAAAAACATAGCACAATTTGACGAATTATATTTTTTTCCTTGGGCTTTCCCTGTTAATGTTAACCTCTTTGGGGGCTTTTTGCTCTGAAAAATAAGTTATTTTATTGTCACGTTGTTTTTCTTGAGTAGCTACCATGTTGATCTAACTTTGCTTGTGAGAGCCGGGGTTATTTTCTTTAGTTCTCTATCTCCATGGGACCCGGCGCTCGGACTGGGCAGGGCTTTTTCAGGGAGAGGCCTGAGATTGATGGAGTGAACACGGACGGCTTCCAGCTCCCGCATTCACAAAAGAGAAGGCAGCAGAGAGAGAGAGAGGGTGACTTTTTTGTTCCTGGCCAGGCTTTTATAGAGAGACCAGCCACAGGAGTGAGAGGTGCTGGACATCTCACACGCCGACATCCCAACTGCTTTTCGCTCCCCGCCAGTTTGGCTGTGTGACCTTGCCTTGGGCTAAATCCTCCGGCCCCGTCTGGGAAAGTGCGGAAAGGGATGGCTTAAAGTTTGATTTCTGTAGAACAGACCCCTTTTTATTGCCCGCTACTGCATTCTGTCCAGGTGGTTACCATCAAATCACACTCTCTCATGTCCACTCCGTCTCCCGTCCTATAGAAACCTCACCAAAGCTCTATCCATCTCTAGTTGGCAGGCCTGTAGCTTTTGGCTCTGTCCTGTGACAGCATGACTTAGTGCTCTGTCTCGAAGTCTTACATTAAGGGTGGCAGAAAGCAAGCACAAGGGCAGGAGCTCTCTCTTAAAACTCTTTTAAACTATTTTTTTTGTGTTGTCTACGTGCCAGACTGCAGTTTAAGGTGTCAGTCGATTTCTGGCTGTTGTTCAAAAGCGCAGGCTGTGGGAAGCCTATATTGTAATGTATGCAAGCCATTAGGGAGACCACTGCAGTCCCATAATGGTTCTTATCTTGATGCATCATCCCTGACAGCCTATGAAGATTGGAGGCACTAAATCTACATTTCTATTACTAGCCTATCTACATTTATACTCCTTGCCAGGCTATTATGGTTGCAACCCTCTTTAGAGTTGAGACAGACTGTTCACATAAATGCAGACATACATGTATGCATATACAATACATACATACATACAGTACATATGTACATACATACATACATACATACATACATACATACATACATCCGTACATCCGTACATACATACATACAAACATACATACATACATACATACATTATGAAATATCAAAAGCACAGTTTGAATTTTGAGAGTTTGGGAGCACAGTGTTCATGGTCAGAAATGCAGCTCTGTTGAGGTCTGACAGCTTTTAAGCACATGCAGTAGCCACCACCTGTGACACAAGAGCTAAACATGAAGAGAGTTTGGATCAGACAGCAAGTTTTAGTATTCTCTACAACCATATGCAAGCATGGACAGATGTGTGTGTTTAACCAAAAAATGTCTACAGGCAAAAGTAAAAAGCCTTACTGGCAACAGCAACTCACTTGACTAGGAGAGGTACTCTAGACGATTTCTAAACGTTCCTTTAAACACACTTCCTTTTAAGGTTGTGGTTTAAATTTTTCAGATGCATTTTTTCCCTTTGCTGCTGCTGATGGCCAAGTGGTGTTAACAGGGTAAACATGGACATGTTTGCCCTCTCTCTTCCCAGGCCTGCTGCAATCCCAGCATGGGGTTCAGTGGTGGAGTGGAGAAACATCAAACCTGCCAATAGGGGATAAAGGCACGGACAACTTCCATCAGCTTGTCTGGATTGATGACTGGTCATTCCCCAAACCGTGAGAGATGCTCACATTTTGGGAAGGGCCAACATTAATACAAACATAATTTTAGCATGGAAGGGAAATGTGGTGCAAACTAGCTGAATGCTATAGTTGATGTCGCTCTCATATAGACCTTATAGAGGAATTTAGAATTCTCATTAGAATGTTTTGATAAAGTCAATCTTACCAGCAAGAAAAAGTTACATATAGCTTAAAACTTTATAGATTGAAGTGTATAGCTTAAAGGAGAAAATCTGTGTGAATTAGTCAATAGCTCTGTTGTTTGGGATGCTGTCTAGGAGAACCAGAAATATTTGATAAAACATAGTCCGAACAGTGACTAATGTTAGCTGAATGGGTCATAGCGAAATTAAACAGAAAGTGAGTCTCTGTGCTCCATTCAGTTAGTGTTAGCAGCTGATTCTCTGTGCTCCATTCAGTTAGTGTTAGCTGCTGACTCTCTGTGCTCCATTCAGTTAGTGTTAGCTGCTGATTCGTTATTTGGTGTTTTTGTTCTTTTTCTCTCCTGACAGCACTCACAGGACCTCAAACAACCAGGCTATGGATTGATTCACATGCACTGGATGTCTTCTTTAAAACTTTCAGCCATTACAGAACTCGTGTTGAGCACACTCTTAGTGTTCTCTCAGGAGCCTTTAATATGCACAGGCATCACGAGAAGAGAGTCTGATGTCTTAGCTCAATAGCTAAGCTGTCTCTTTGCTTTGGATGGTTTTCAGCGTGAGAAGGGTGCGTAATCCGTCGGCTCCTGTTCCCTGTGTAGCCCAGGATCCCTGACGCTGTGTGACGATCCCCCCTGTAAAATGGATGCCCCAGCTGTGAAAGACATTGTCTGAACAATGACTGATTAAAGGTTTCACAGTATAGAACCTTTTCAGCAGACACCGCATCTGTTTGCTATTCAGAATGATCTGTGATTTGTGAGAGGAGTTCTTACTGAAATATACTAAATGGAAGCCAGCTGACTATTAGACCTTAGTCACATTTGCTTTTTCAGTGCCCAATACTTTAAGTAATGTCCTGTATAGTGTCTCTGCGTGATCTATGAGGGGAGTATACATGTATTCTCCAAAACAAAAAGTTGCGAGTACATCTTCAGTCCCAACCATTTTTAGTGTTTTCCAGCTTTGTCATGACATGGCCTATCATAAGAAAGAAACAGACAAGTCAAACGTAAATATTTGTGTCCTTGTAAATCAATTTGTGGCAAACCTCAGCGTCTCCGTAAATTGTACTCTGTGTTAAACATGCTATTATGCATATATGTTGTGTCTTGAAACGTCCACTAATTTAAAACACAGATGGTTGCTTCTTCAGTTATGCTCGCCAAAAAAGAGATGTCAACAACCACAAATGAGTAACATGTTTTTGATGTAAAAAGTTTACCCTGTACTAGATTTTCATCTGTCTGATTATGAAAATTAGTTCAATGTTTTGACAGCTCGTGTCTCTTGCCAACCGCAGCCTGTTACACTTCAAAGCACTCACATTTAGGCAAATACAGTGCATCAGGTTCACACAGCAACATGAATATGTCATACAAAAACAATCCAAGTTGCAAATCAAACATTCTGCTCCTGATTGTAGTAGACAACCGATAATTTGTAACTCGTTGCGTTAATCAGCTAAGCGACCATTTTGCTGTTGAGACGCACAAATGATCTCATGTCAGTCTTTAACCCAGTGAAAGAACTCCTGCTGAGTGTATTTAGAAAATCTGACTGTGCCTTCTGCATCTGTGTATAAAAAAAATTCATGACATCCCAGAATTTCAGTGTATGGTACACAAGAAAAATCCTCCTGGTGGTTAATATGGAGATGAAATACTCTGCAGGACGCTTCAGATATGTGGGGAAATGCATTTTCCACGGTTCACTCCTTTTTCTAAGTGTGAGATTTATGATTGCCTGCGTGATGCTTAGGAAGACCACCACTGGCATATCAACTTCTGGCACCTTGCCCCTCGCTTTCTTTCAGTTTTTTATTTCTATTTATTTATTTATTTGCTTTTGGCTTTTTAGAAATTGGTTTATGTAACTTTGCTGACTTGCATTTAGGTGAAGGGCAGCAGCAATTTCTCCCACCTCGCAGCAGCTGTGGAAGTCTGATTCTAACAGGGTGGGATTTTGGCCTTTGAGGTAGAGGGGCAACGAGGGGAGGTGTTAGCAAAATCTGGGTCCTGCTGCAACCGGGGCTTTCACAGGGCTGGGGGTGATAAATCCCCCTGCGCCTTCACTTCAATGTGTAGAATCACTCAACTCCAACTTGTGAACACACACATGCTGACACACATGTGGATATACATACAAGCACACATACACACGCACACACACACACACACACACACACACACACACACACACACATACACACACGGACACTAGCGCACATGTATGTACACACACGGACACTAGCGCACATGTATGCACGCGCACACACACACACACACACACACACACACACACACACACCACACACACACTTTCTCTCTCACACACACTCTCTCTCTCTCTCATATGCTCAGTCAGATAGGATGTCAAAAGATGCGTTTTCCATTTCCTTCTACTTCTAACAGTCCAGGGCAGGCTTTTTTCATCAAGCAGGTATTTGCTATTGGTAACCCATACATGGAAAATTTTAACTGAAGTCATTCAAGGTCATTACGGGCAAAACCTGTAGAGCTTTAGCCACCCAAGTTCAATCATTCAAGTAAATGGCAAGTCAATTGAAAGGCATAACCTGAAAGGCTTCCTATTGATGGTGGATGGTGGGGTCCCTAAGGATAGGCCAGGTTGGCAGTTAGGGTGAGTAAAAAGTGTTTTCACTGTAGGAGTTCCAAAGCACACATCCTAACCCTGCGTTTTAAAGCTAATGTTATGGGCGGGGTGTGAGGAACGTAGACAAATGATCCGCTGAAGCCTCTCTAGTGTCGTGGAGGTTTTGAGAAAGTAACCTGCTTAGCTCGCCTCGGCTGCCCTGCCAACGTGCGTGTGTGTGTGTGGGTGGGTATGTTTGTCAAGTGCAGGAAGCTGGAGTCTATCAGAGTCCATCTATTACACATCTACTCTTTTCTGCTGCCCACTTGGCTGCAGGACCACTTAAAGACCACGGTGAAAGTTTCATCCTTTTTTTCTTTTTTTACAATTACTATTTTTTTCCCATATCCACTCCCAAGTGTTGTTGCAATTAGCTTATATTTCTTTTTAAAACAATAAATCTGAAACGGATGGTTTTTATATAAAATAATGGAGTGACTATTTCTGACATATCCATAACATGCACTGGAGGGTCCTCAAAGTGCAAAGTCCTGTGCTTTGAGGGGGATTTTTCACCAAGTCCCAAAGTATAAATCCTTCTGTTTTCCGAAAATCTGGCTTAAAAGGATGAGAGTTTCCATGATAAAGTTAAGAAATAAAGTCATCAGCTCCTTTAGAAATAAGGATGACATGTCCATGGCCCTTGGCCAAGCATACAAGCTTGCTGGTCTAGGATAATAGTGCATGCACAGCATATTGATTGCACTGCTTTAAATGACATTATAGTGTTTAGTTAACAATTCTTTCCTTACTTGTTGCCCTGTGATTCACAAATGTGTAACTCAAAATGTTGAAACTTCCAGGCTTAATGTTAACCCACTCTCTATTACCATGTAGTTACAATGTAGTTACAAAATGTTTTTTTCTCATTTTTGCTAAATCTTCCTATCTGCCTTGGCCTCTCTGTGCACAGTAGCCCAACTGAAATATACTGCGGTGTGCGTGTCTCCCGCAAACAAAAACGATACATGCGCCTGTTGGAGCCACAAGAACTCTCGACTTGCCCCAATGCTGATTACACATTTGGTTGGCAGCACAGCATCTATTAATCATGGTCAGGCCCTGGCTCCATACTCCGGAAGGCTGCCTGCCAGTAAGACTGAGTTTTGATCTTATGCTTTCTCGCAATTATTGTACAGGCATTGATGTGCAAATGCGACTTCTCTGTTGAACTATAAAGGAAATGCAAGAGAGGGCTCTTGACTTGTGCTTGGAATTGGTCACAAATCTACTCTAGGAGAGGCCAAATGCAATGCATAATTAGTCTTGGGATTTCAGAGTGTTCAACAGACTGTGTGTCAGTGCTGGCATAGCCATGATGGGAGGATTTGAAAAGGTCTTGGTTGCTTTGCTTTGCTCTATTTTATCCCCAGTATAGACTAATAGATATGGCAGGTCTGTCGGACACACCATCCTCCTTTTTTTTCCCACCCAAGACGGTTCACCTTCAAAGTCAGTCCAAGGTCACACAGATGCTGCACATAAAAGTCTTGGGACACTCGAGGGCATTTAGCCTACAGAGCATTATGGGGGGAAAACGTCCTCAGTCTGGCTTCCAAGCTCTTTCGCTGTGGGAAAAAAGGGGGTTTGGGAGGAAAACTCGGAATCATGCCGCTCACAAGGGGATCACAGGGACTTTTTCAACTTGGGCCACTTGGGTTCAGACCAGACAAGACAAAGCTGAGCACCAGCTCCATGTGAGCAGTACAGTCAGTGAAAGGCCCAGCTAACAGCTGTCCTGATACAAACCCCTGGACCTCAGACATTCAGCCATGACTGCTGAATAGGTGCTTTTTGTTTTTTTGCACTGAGACATTCCAGCCGTAGAAACCGCTCCATTTTCTGCCTCAATCAGCATCTCACTGGATTCTGATGAGGTGCAGACAGCCACTTCATCAGACGAGTGACTCCTGGAAGCCCAGTGGATTCTGGGAGGCATGCTGGCACAACTCACTGCCAGGACCTGAAAAGGTGATATATGTCATAGCGCAGGTAAAACCACAACCGTCTACCATTATGCTTCTATCCACAGTATCACTGCTGGGCTTGTGGGAAGAGGGGAGCTTACTAAAATGCACAGGTGGACAGAGCTGCTACAGTGGTACTATTATAGAAAACACAATTGTAAATGAAAGTGGGGGGAGGGGGTATTATTGTCCAACTAGGTTGTTTATTTTTCTCTTGTGTTTCATCCCCCTTTGAGATGTGTGTGGAAGAAAGAGAAGAAGGCCGTTCTGGCTGGTATGTGGTGGACATGCAGAGCTTCTGGATGTGTTTCAAGGGCCTGGAATGTTAGGAGACTGCAGGGAGCATCTCACTTAAGGTCATACCTGGTGGTTAGAGATGATCAGGTGAAATTTAACAAAGTGTTTGGAGTCTGTCTTTCGTAAGGCGAATGTTTCACTCCTGCCTATCTGCCAAGAAATGAACTGTCTGAAAGCACATACATATTTTCCAAAGATGAAATAGGAAGTGATTTGCAGCTTGTCTGCTGGTGAAGATGATGATGCATTATGCAAACACTAAATAAATACATAGACTGTAGCCAAAAAAATCAATACATTTTACATATGTACACATATATGAAGAGTTCTGATGTAAAACCAAGCAAGTCAAGCACGCATGCACGCACACACAAACATATTTTTTATGTCGTTTCACAAACCACGCTCTCACATTCCCTATTCTCTCTTTTCCAGCGTATTTAGGGATGAGTTTTTGCTGCACTGCAAAAACCTTCTTGGTCTTTAAAGAAAATTTGCTCTTTGCGAGACGGGGGTCATCAATGCCTGTCCCATGCTGAAAAGCCTTTCGAGGTGGTGAATGATGTCTTGTAAATCTCAGCAAAACAGAATGCTGAGCTTGTAAATGTGCAGTACTGCTTCATTCCTTAGTGTAAAGATATATTTGATGTATGCCTTATGAAGTACACTTCCAATTCTCAGAATGTACTGAATGTACTTCAGTTCTTTGATACCTTTGTCGACCAAATTTGATCAATTATAGTAATCCTACCTGAACAAGATGTACTGTATATCCTAATTAAATACAAGCAGTATGAAAGGGCCTGTTATATTACTAAAGCAAACTTATTCATCTATTTCATCATGCTGTTCTGTTATCTTTGAGCTAAATCAGGAGGGGACTGGTCCCAAAAAGGGAGCATCTCTCTCTGTTGGGAGTGTGCAGTCATAGCCCAGGAACATGGCCTTCAAAGGGGGAGGATAGTACTGGTTTATTTGTCATTAAACAAGAGGTCTCATGAAAGATCCAGAAACTACAGAGGTCCTTTTTTTGATATACTGCTTGATAAAGTATGTAATTTGGCTTCATGCCTGCTGACTATCATAACAATGGGAGAGAAAGAGATTGCGCAAGAGACGAGAAAAGAGAGAGAAAGAAGAGAGTTAGAGAGAGGGAGAGAGTGAATAGCTTTAACATATGGACCGCACGTGGTGAGAAAATAAAACAACCCCACAAGAGAAAAAAAAAATCCATCGGAGGTAACAGAGGAACACATTAAGGATATTCATGTTGAAGCAAGAAAAAACTGAGTCTGATACTGTGTGTTTACTGTGTGTCTTCAACATGAACACTCATTGGTATTTAGGGAGGTCTGAAGAAAGGGTTTAGGGAGTCTATGGAAAACAGGAATAATTTGGTTTACACTAATATGCCAGAATAGTGTAGAATTACTTACATAAAAGAAGCATCTATGCTTTGAGAGACGAACCGGATGAAATTTGTTTGAACACTGGACTTCTTTTGAACAAGCACATGACTTGTTTTCACAATATGGTTTGTCACAACTGTTTCTTCCCCTCTTGGTGCTGGCACCACAGCCATAAACAGTACGCTAGAAAGGACAGAAAATGGTGCAGACCACCCTTTTAAAGCTTCCCATGAAGACAGACAAAAGAAAGAGAAAGAAAGAAAAGAAAAGAAAAGAAGAGAAGATGATGGGACTTGGACAAAGCAGAGTGAGAAAGAGAAAACAGTGATTATCCTGCAGATGCTGTTTTGCTCTCTCCCATGCGCGCCAAACCCCATTGAGCCGATCATGACCTATATTAACCGTGTTTTGAGGTTGGATATTCTTCTCCAGTGTTATTTATTTGTATCATTTGACACCACAGAACATGCTGTAGTTGTATTGGCCTGTTACTGTTGTTCTTTGTGGTTTCTGAGCTTTGACCCGATTTTCCACGGACATCCACAAGTAACTGTCAGGCAGACATAGAGGTGTGTGCCGAGTCTTTCTTTCCCAGTTCTTTGGATGTGAGCTTTAACGGCACTTGGTGTTTGATCAAACACAAATCTACTAAGCACTGCAACTTTTTAAAACCACTCTTTGTTCACCTAAGAATTATCGCCAATATCAAAATGTCAGTTTTATTCCACCAAATACCAAAGGCAAATACAGAGCCGCATGACCTTATCTCCACTCTCTCCACGGTAGGGTGAAAACATGCAGGCAGGCAAATTTCTGGCTACTGTCTTGTTAAAAGCCCAGAGTCAAGTATGCCCTCCCACTGACAAAGTTATTTGCATTTTTATGGTACAACTTCTCGTCTGCCGCTTGTGTCCTTTTGCTGGAGGACATTAATGACCTTCACTATTGGGAGTCTCAATGCATAAAGTCCATCTTTTCATGCTTGCACGAAAAGATGGACTTTTCAATCATGTCACCCGATGACATTTTGGTGAAAACATTTTCTGCAGATGATTCACCTCAACTTTTTATTAAAAGAAAAACTGTTCACATAAAGTGTACTGCCACATCACAAAGCTGCCTAACAGCCTGTTGAGGTGGAGGCCAGAATCAGGGTGTGAAATTGTCCTGCTTTGTAACTGTATTATTACATATTATTGCTTTATTCTGCTTTGTAACTGTAACTTGTAACTTATAAATGCTTTATTCTGCTTTTATTGTATTATAACTATAATGTTGCATTTACTTACACTGTAGATACAGATAATACAACTAAAAACCTAAAAACCTACGGTTTACCACAGTCTAACAAGACAAATATCATCTATCATTTTTATTGGCATGTGTGAAGATGTCATTTCATCAGCCTGGTGGAAGCCTGTTGAGCGAGTGTGTATGTGTTTTCACCTCATGTTCACTGGTGTGGTTTGGCTTGTCAGTGCTGCATCTCACACCAGCTTTTCCTGATAACCTGACTGTACAAATTAACCCTCTGTCCATGAACAACGGTCAGAGTGAGCAGGTGTGAGCCAAGTCTCTTGTACTGTAGATAGCAGGGCTGGTTCCCTGGCTAGGACCCAGCTAGAGACAGAGACAGAGAGAGAGAGAGAGAGAGAGAGAGAGAGAGAGAGAGAGAGAGAGAGAGGGAGAGAGAGAGATCCAAACAAGAAAGGCATGCTTCAAGCGGAAAATATTCCAGCCCAAAGTCCCATCTGCTTTTACTTTACAGCTTGCCTCTCCACCTAAATAAAGTTGCTGTCTATGTGTTTAGTTCTTGTCGTTCTCTCTTCTTTTTTTTCTCTACTTTTTATAATATGTCAGGAAGGCAGCCACATGTATATTTTATAGGGAGCCAGACATGGGAGAGTGAGGCTAGTCTTTGCATACCTTACTGTATATACTGAGTCAGTTGGTTGCACAGTGTGGGAAGTTGTTTAGATATCAAGGAGGGTGCCATGGTGTTTACTTTGGGATGTAGTGCCTCTCTGCACTTGAACAGTAAGGTCACCTTTTAGAGGTCGCTCCACTGAAATTAATGACTCACTGACATCAGTCACATGATGTGCCAGATGCTCAAACAAACAGTCAGTCATGAAAAGTAAGTAGGGAATTGAATATGATTGCATTTTAATGACTATTTCAATGTAGAATACACAGAAATATTTCTGATTTTTAAGTAAGATAGTTTGGGCACATTTGGCGTAGTTTTTACTACGATTATTGTTTTTTTTTTTTTTTTCCTTCTTACCCTAGTACTTCTCAGGCTCCTTGAGGCTTTCCAGAACTATGATTATCAGGTGCTATGGAGCAAAGGGAAGAAAAAAGATTCCAGATAACTTGGCACAGCTACTGTGGAAAGAAACATAGAATGTAGCAAGAGTAATGCGCGCCTCCATCATACTCCTTAAAGAACGGTGCTTAACCTTCACCCTGCCCAGACTCTTACCCAGCCAATCCCCACAATCAAAGCTGTTCTGCTTTCTGTCTTAAACTTTTAATTGATAAACATAGCCAAAGCCTGTCACTATTGATCAAATTTGGAGTTGGGTGTACTGCAGTGAAGTGCAAGTCCACAGGTATAATACAATTATTTTTAACAATACACACAATAGGTTTTATGATGGGGATTGTATACTATCAGCGCACACTGGTGGTCCGCGGGCATGTGTGCTGTGTTATCTGGGTGAATTGGTTAAGTGTTCAGACCCAGGTTGCCTTGGCGTGACATGTGCTTGGCGTTGGTATAAAGGCATCCCCTCAAATGAAATGTGTTTGAATCATTAAAAAGTTCTACACTACCCCACCACACCAATGGACCTCTGGCACCCACAGTATCAAAGGTTGGGGAGTGCCGGCCTTTAAACCACCATATCAGCCCCGTCCATAAAACCGAACACACTATGTTCACCTTCAAAAATTTATCAGCCGGTGGCGTGCTGTGCTTGAGCATTGTGGTGAGGTGTGAGAGCTCTACCCCTGCCATTGTGCTAGCTCACAGAGCTGATTCATAACACTCGAGGGAGATTCCTGTCCGTCTCCTTTTGGTAGTTCAAAAAGAAAGATATATGTTAGGACTTCCTTTCTTTCAGAAGGCTTGGAGCAGACATTGTTCATTGTGTAGAGTTGAAGGGGGGGTAAATTGATTTTTCTTCCCATTGCAAATTTAAAGGGGTGCCGCGGCTTGGGAAATCAATTTAGCAGCAGGGGCCCGCCCTGGTTGATGTTTCAGTGCCCCCACACAAAGAACAGAGCGCAGCACCGGTGATCGATCATTTTTTTTTGGAAAGGTTTATCGGGGAGTCTGCTGTCATTCCCAGAAGCCCCCATACAGACAGAGGAGAGAGCACGGTCAGCCGAGATTAGACACTTCACAACACGATTGAAAAACCCCAGCCTGAACTGACAAAGACAGCTGCCATTACAAATCGCTTCCAGTTATGGCCTCGAGCCCAGGGAGACTGGATGAAAAAGTTACTCCTTGATGTTTACTCAAAATCCATGCTTTTGTATGATTTGGCATTTCACTTGCCAAGATTTTAATTGCTGGACTTGAAAGCTGTGCTAAAATGTCAGAGGAGTCAACACAGTCCTAGTGTGTGTTCTGTACATGACACCTTCACTTGATTCTAGAATAAACCACTGGCAGCTAACATGAATGCAGTGTGTATGTGTGTGCATGTGTGTGTGTGTGTGTGAGGCCATCTTGTAACAAGTCCTCTCTTAACACCTATAGATCTCTGTCTCGATTCCCAATCCCTGGTTGTTAAATTTCTCCGACACCTTTAGTTCAATGTTGCTGTGTGGTATTGTGTTCCCTCAGTGTGGTACACGTCATTTATGGGGAGTGAGAATTACAAAATTTTACATAAAGGGTTTGTTTTAAGCGACCTCATTATATTTCATGCAAAAAAAAAAAAACACATTGCAGTATGTTTTTCATAGAAAGGATTTAAAAGTAGCAATACAAAATTGTAGATAGAATTGTTTTCAGAAAAAAATAAAATTGTCCTCTGAAATATAAATAAAAACATGCCCTCTAGTCATAAATATCTTCAGGATTACCAAAATAATTACCAAACATTTGACTTTATCTCACAGATATCAGTGTAAAACTAATTGAAGGAGGTTTTCAAAGAGGAGGAAATTCTTCTAGGCCTTTGTGAAATGCATTAAAAAAAGCCTAGTCTTGCTTGCCTGTTGTACTCCTGCAAGTACTATTCAATACTCACTTTAACACCAGCACCAGCATCAGCATGTAGGCCTCCATCTGCACTATAAACTCCTCACCCACACAGAGTGAGTAGGCTGTGAAAATGGAACAAATCATTTTAATTTTAATTTTCATCTCATAATTATGTGTCTCAGAAGACTTCATTTGGAACTGTTTGTTTTGCTATATGGCTTGTCACGGTAATTATACCAAGTTACCAGCTGATCCTTGAAGTATGGTACCAGTAATCTCTGATTGGTCCTCAGCACTACCTTACCACTACCAGATTACCCCCAGCACAAGTTAAGTCTTTGAATGAGACCTGAATGGGATAGGATACAGTTGTTTTTCATAATGGTCCCGTGCTCTTAAAAAGAGATCTTCCCAGTCCTAAATTTACTTACAGTGCAAAGAGGATATTCCTTGATAACAGGATCTTGGCAGATGGGCTGTGGATGTTGACAAAGAGCTGTATCACACCAGCACACATTCGAAAACGTTTTGCAGAGATGGATTTGCTTCCTCTGTGCGGTCACTTTCCTTTTTTTTCTCTCTTCACAATCTACCAAATCAAATCAAGGACCTATCTCAGCCGAACTGTGTATGGAAAAGGGAGAAGCATCATGTGTTGAAGTTTAGAGAGGAGTTATGAGAGGAGGGTGATGTGTCACAACTTCAAACGATCCCGAATGCATCCGTCAGGTTCTCTCTGAGCGCTGGAGACAGCTGATTCTCTGTAAGTCTTTTAATCCCCATCATCACCGATGTCTGTCAGGTATATTGATCAACAGACATCAGGATGTTGTACATTTCTTCAGCCAATGAAAACATGTCTGTCATGTTTTTTTTAGAAAAGATATTAACATGTGGGAGGTTTCAAGGGGATGATAAATCCCACGGTGTTAGTCAGTGCTTTAGTGGTTTTCCACTCTCTCTCTCTCTCTGTCTTCCTTTTGCTCTCTCTGTTTCTTTCTCTCTCTCTCTCTCTCTCTCTCTCTCTGTCTCTCTCTGTGTGTGATGTCTGGTGTGGCCTATGTGAAAGGGTCTTTTGCGATCCAAGCCCAACAGAGAAGATATACCGTAAATATAACTGGGGTGACAGAGGCAGCTGAAGATCCATGACCTGATGTCCAAGGCCAGACACCTCCATTAAAAGTGTCCTGTCTGGCTGCCCACATCTCATTCTGAAGGAACATTCTGGAATACACAAATGAAAGATTTCCTCCCCTGACAAGCCCAGTTTGGTTTTGGTCGTTTGTCCCATAAATGGAGCTGGGGAGAAACATGTAAGAGTGCCTTGGAATGAGAGAAGTAAGAAGAGAAGCAAAGAAAAGAAATATACAACTATGTGCAAACTCCGGAGAAAATAGCAAGCAAGTTATAAACAGTGTGTCATTGCTGGAACTTGTGTTTGGCTTGTTAAAATCACCTGTGAAAAATAGTGGCAGTTTTCGTTTGGGACTGCAGCGCTATCAGTAAATAAAATGGCTAGTGGCAAAACCTTGGATTGTGTTTCACAGCTTTGGCACCATGAGCTGTAATGGCTTTACCTTAATGGACTGGGACACATAATAGGAGCTCTCTCACTCTGTGCTGACATGAGCTAAAGCCAGATCCTCACGCTTGTCAAATGTTGGAATCAAAAACACTGTGAGTTTTTTGTGAGTTTTTGTTAATTATTTCTAATAATAACAAATTACAGAGACTCAAGAATTGTTGACTTGGTCAACCATAAATTATATGCCCATCCCCAAATAATGAATATCTGTTTATAGGATCCTGGTGTATGATTACTATGTGCAACATCTTTGTGAAATCTGCATTGAGTCTAATGTCTGCTGACATCCAGCTGTTCATTCACATTCCCACATCCACAGATGAATCTCCCAAGGGCTGAGGAAAAAATGTCAGCGCTGGTTGTTGTTGTGGCATGAAAAACAACCCCAAAGAATTTGTTGTCAGTATTTTCAGCCCAGGGCCATCAGTGATGCAAGGCCTCCTCAAAAAGCAGTATTGTTTGTAGGCCTTGTAGATATCAGAGTGGAGACACATTGTGTTGCTATCCAATAGAACTAGCAACAGTCTGAAAACAATTTACAATACAGAGCATCTAGCTTGCTCTATTCATCCAGGCATAGTTTTGCCATGATAAACCTCTGGAGTAGGTTAATTGTGCAGGTGCTTTTTTAAAAATTGTGAGGCAGTTTCTGTCCAATTTTTTTCTTGTCTCTTGGCCTTTGTTGAATATTAATTAAATACAAATTAGGTTAGGCATTACAGATTAGGTTACGCATTCCCCTTCAAGCAAGATAGTTTGCTCCATCATGTTGTTTGATGTAGATGATGTGCCCACACTGTGTGGTACCAACCAAGCACAGAGAACAGATGCAGAAAGATGTTTGTGATTAATGAATTAAACATGAGGAGGGATTGCCAATAGAAGGCGTGAGAGAGAGAGGAAAAAAAATAAACAATCTGCTCTGGGAATAAATGCAATCTGCAGCTGGTTATCCCAAACGCATGCAATTTACAGCTGTGCGAGTGTGACCATAGCAAACTGCGACAGGAGCTTCATAAAACTTGGTGATATATGCATCCTGGAGTGCTTGAAAATCCGAAGGCCTTCTGGAAAGGTCTCCACATTTGTGTCCTAATGGTGTAATTTAGCTAAAGCATGTGATTAAATGGAACTTTTTTTTTAAACTAATAATGATAGCTTTTTGAAAACAGCTATTTCTTTTGTGAGTTCATGGAGAGGGCTATCATATACAAAAGACTGTCCACATTCCACCCTAAATGGATTTTATTCGCTTTACATTTAAACGAGCCATAGGCTTTTGAACATCATTAGGTTACATCAGGTAAATTAGGGGGCAGAGGCTATTACTCGATAAGCGTAACTGCACCCACAGTAAAAGCATGGGCTATACCATTAATAATATTTGGGTTTGAAGTAAGACACAGTTAGCCTAAGAACTTAAGGATGCAATAGGGGCTTGTAGTCATGGGACTGAGAGCGAGGGCCATGTGGGACAGCGCAATGACTCTGCAGATAGAGAGGCAATGGCGGCTGCAGACGCTATCACCCCCACTGAGCAGCACCACTGTGATTTACATGGACTAGAGACTCCACAGGTGCTGCTCTCCTCACCTCCGCCACCCTACCCCACCCCACCCCACCCCAGAAATGTTGGGTGGGTGGGGGGTATGGGGGTTAAGGGAGGTAGTTTGGAGAAATGGGGCAGGGGCAGCCGTCCACTCCTTGCTTTCAAAAACAGCATCTGTTTCCACGTGATAAGGAAAGGGGAAAGGGAGGTCAGACTGCACCGCTGTGGAGTCCAGCACACTCCCCTCCCCTCCTATAGATTTATAGAAGGACGAAGGGGATTGGGGCAGTGGAAGTGAAGACAGAAGGGAATGGATGGGGGGGGTGTTTTTCTTTGTACTATCCCAGGAGGGAGAGAGAGAGAGAGAGGAAGAGGCCAGAGTAGACAGAGAAAGAAGGAAGGAGTAGATAGAAAGGGAGAAAAGAGAGAAAGGGGGAAAACATACAATATTAAAAAGTATTTTCTTCCTTCATATTGTTGTTAATGACAGGTTGATAAGTATCTCCAAGATGCATTGGCCACTATGCAACAATTAAAGGGTGAACTTGACTAACACATGGGAAATAGCATGATGCAAACCATCATTTGTCCTGAAGGGAGGCAAATGCATTCATTTTCCTCTAATTACTAGGCTACTAGTGGAAGGAGTGGCTGGCTGAGAACCAACACAAATGTCCCTATACTCTTTAAGTTTATTTGACATATCAAACCACGAGGAATATAACACCGTGCAATTCAGATTGAGTAAACTTAGGAGAGAGGTAGCTCTTTTGTTCTACAGTGTCTGCAAATCCATCCAATGTTAAGAAGAAGTTCAGGTAGTCTGGAAAATGTAGTAAAATGAAACCCCATATTGTTATTTTGTGACAGAACAAAGAAAAACATCCTTCAGTCATATTTGTAGTATAGGTGATGCACCGCATGTTAATATGGCAACAAGGACAAATTGAAACATGAGAGGACTGAATTGCAAACTTTTCCAAAGCCCTCAGAAAAAAAAGAAGTTCAACTAGGGGATTTATGCCTGTTGATCTGACCTCTAAGCAGAAGGCTCAATCCCCCCACCACCCCGCCCCCACCCAATGCACACCACCCAACCCCGGCAGCCAGCGACAAATTAGAACACCCCTGGCAGGTTGCTTAATGTGTCTCTGATCAGTTTCTCTCTCTCTCATGTTTTTCTCTCTGGCTCAGTCACTAAGTCTCACATATATTTCTCCATATATTTGCATCAGTCCATGGTCAGATTTTGCCTCACAAAAAGGCCAAGTGAATGTCTCATTGCCTGCCATCTGTAGGTGATGGATCATCCTCCACTGTTTATGACCTACACGCAAGGACCTTGGTGTCCAAGTCCAATCCATAATTCCTGCTGATGAAAATGAACATTGCACAGGTATTTATTAGTGTCCACATAAAATGTATTGAAAACGAATGACTAAGTTGGCACAGTGGCTTCCAACGTGACTGATGTAACTTTAATATCTGTGTGATAAATCTTAGGAGCTCATAGTATCCATGAGCAGACAGTCCTTGTGTGCCTACTAATGTGCTATAAACTGAAGTGAAATTTATTTTTACATGTCTGTGCCTGTGCCTGTGTGCGTGTGTGTGTGTGTGTGTGTGTGTGCATGTGTGTGTGTGTGTGTATGTATGTGTCTGTGTGTTTGTGTGCATGTCAGTATGTTTTATGTTTTTGGACTTTTTCAAGGGAGCTTTCGGTACACAAAGCTACAGGAAGTGGACTCATAAACCGCCAGATTCTACCGCTGCGTGCAAAGCAGTGTTTTGTGGCTGCCCGCCCCGGCACTGCCAATTGCAGGTAGCTCACACGCAAACAAAATTAAGAAATACTTTAACACTTCAGTGAAAACGCCAGCGAGCTCTTGTGAGGTTTTTACAACGCCAAAATAGCTTTTTCCTGTTTATATGTGGGCTTATATGTGGTCACCCTTCCTGACCATGCAGGTGAATTTTACAGGCCCATGTCAAGATTTCCCACTGGGATAGCACAACAGCTGGTAGCAGGGCAGCTTTTTGGGCTCCCTCCGTTGGCTTTTTACAAGCCCAATTGCTCTCACGACATTTTCAGGGTCATGCGAGCACCCCAGCTGAAGCGTACATGAGAGTGAGTGAGTGGGAAAAAAAATGTCTCCACAGCATGTCTCCACAGCCTCAGCCTCACAGCATCATGACACTTCTGGATGCAAAACCACACCATATCTAATCGGAAAGGTTCCCTGGAACGCTCATAAACACGTCATATTTTGATGATGCTGGAGAATTGTTTTGAAATGTCCTTGAAAACTACAAAGTATCTCAGTGGAAAGTGTTTGTTTGTTTATTTCAAATGCTGCTAATATTTTTAATGGTTTCTGTCTTATGATGTTTCCCCGAGCTTTCATCATAGTCTTTGCTCTTTTGGCTGCCCAGACCTTTAAAGCTCAAGTCCCAAATCCTCTTGAAGGTTTGAAGCTGGTTGACTTTTTTTCACAGACGAAAGACTCTTGAGAACAACAACCAAGAGCTGGAGGGAGAAAAAACTGTGTAAATAGTCTGCTCTTTCCTGCATTCTGCCAAAACTAATTTACTTTATTTTTTAAATGCTTGAATTAATATTTCAGCACATAAATAAAATATACTCCTGTGATATCTTTGTGCGAAATCAGCACATTTTAAAATCTTCACAACAAAATAGTTGACACAAAAGTAGTTTTTCATTCTTAATTTATGTGCCATCTTACTCCAGGCCTGTAAACGATTCACATATTTTTAAACAAGAATAACATAAAACACATCAGAAGTCTCTGGTAAAAACAAATGTAATTCTGAAACTTCATACTATAGTCTGATATTGATGATTCAGCCATCACCTTTAAGCAGTAAAGTGAGAAATTGAAGGAGAACCTTAAAATGTTCTTACATAGAAACTAGACATTGTCACACATGGATTTTACTAGTAAGCTTAAGATAAAGGCATGTTGACAAAATCTACAAACTCCTCCTGATGACTAAGTGATTTCAGCTGCATAGTCAAGAATTGGAAGTGTCAGTACAGTACAACTGCTTAACTATTGCCAACATTATCACCAATTCTTTTCCCACACAATAATGGCAAAAATGTTGTCCAATGCACGCAACGCTATGTTTCTTATTTGATGTTCCTAAGGAGCAGATCAAGTTCCCACCATCACCACTGCTGGGACAAACATCCCCTTGGCACTGTTGATGAAATGTCTGCACTGTTTATCTCCAAAAATGTCTCCTGTTCCTCCAAGAAGGCTTCCACAGTCCTGGCAGCCTGACCCCAAACTGTACAACTCCCAAGCTCTTCTTCTGAGTTGGCAGTCAGGCATGTGGCGTTATTTCTTCTGACAGGAAAAGGGGCTCCATCGACTGCTATTGTCAGGCCTGTCAGGCCATTCAACGTGTCATAAGAGTATCAGCTGTTAGTTCAGCCTGGTAGGCCTAATGAATTTACCATCACAGAGTACAAGCAAATGTGCTGTCAGGTGTCCCTGACAGAGAGCCTACGGGCCCTGCAGGATATTCCATGAAAGTGAACGTATCTGTCTGTCTGTCTGTCTCTCCGACTCTCTGTCCAAAATGATCGTGGTCCCGATAGGTCTCCAACTTTCTCTGATCGTGCCCCTCATTCAACCTCAGGAATGCATGGGTGATTAGGCCTCAGTTCTGTGTCTTGTTACTTCAGGCAGAAACATCTCCTCTCCTTCTGGACCACACCCATTCATTCTGTCCCTATACTCTGGATGGCCTGTAGTCTCTCTCCAGTCTCACTGAATAGTGGTGGTGGACACATTAAGCCCTTTCAAAGTAAGTGACACTAAAATATGATCCAGTGAACTCTATCTGACAATATGGTCCACAATGAAACAAGGGGTGCATGATTTCAACATCAAAGTAATGCTAGAACTGTTTTCAATCCCCTGCGGCTGAACTTCCTAGATGTGCTGACTCGCTTGGTGAGTCACGGTTTATTTTCTTTTTTTTTGTTTGTGAATCATTTTGTTCTTTCTGCATCTTAACAATGTGGCTTGTTTGAAGACACACAGATATGCTCTCTCATAAATTCTATCGAGGCAAGGCAATGCAATGTCTTCTCTTTTTATTACAACAGACAAGCACTGACACACAGAAAAAAAGCAATGTTGTTTAGGCACGCATACTAGAGAGCCATGATAAAGATGAATTAAACTTACTCTGATTAAACCACCAACAGGAGGGGAAAAAATGTTGACAGCTTGTTTGAAATTGCACATTACAAAAACTATAAAAGGATCAAGCCATATGCTATGCACTATAAACATGGAACAGTGTTTGTAAGTGTTTTCCTTGTGGAATAATGACATAGCCAGCAAGAAATCTTGAGAGTGTCTTGAGTGTGTGTGTGTGAGTGTATGTGTGTGTGTGTGTGTGTGTATTCATGACCAAATCTGCACTTTTATTCCCGTATTTTTTAGAGGAGTTTGTCCCTCTTCCCTCCCCCAACATTGCAATCAGTGCTGCTGAGGTACATAGACAGCTTCTTCACAGAGAGAGGCCCTGCCAACATCTGGAGGGGCACTTAATGGTTATTAAAAACAAGACACAAACTTTTTACTGAATGCCTAGGGCGTGCTGGAGTATAGGGGGGCATGAATGGGTGTAGGGGGTTACAGAGGTCTCTTGCTTGCCCCGTAGTCATGGAATAGCTTCATGACATGTGCCCTCACGTGGCGTCCCGAATTCAGTGAGTACCCCCGCCCCTTCTCCCCCAGCTCCCTATGCCCCAACCTTCCCTCCAAACTAAATTTAACAGTGCCTTGTTTTCAATTTATGACTACCAGTAAAGTCAGATCCAAGGAGCTTGTCTGTGTGTGGCTTTCCTGTATATAAATGCTGGGTCTGAATCAAACGTCTTATGACTGGGTCCTTTATCTTACTACTATGTATGTGGTCTGATATGAGATCTTACGCTCTCTTTGATAGAACTCCACAGGAAGCTGGCTGTTCATTGCAAATGGCTGAATGTGTATGAATTGATTTTGTCCTACTTGGGCCATTCAAAAAGGCTTATAGTATCTGATAAGAGGAGGTAGAGTTCTTTGTTCAGTTGTGTGCTGTTTTCCCATGCTGTTACGCAATGCAGGCAGGCAGGGATTTTTTTCAGTCCTCTCTGCCCAATGAAAGCAAAACAACTGGTTTTAAAATCAGATCTGATGAAGCAGTGGATTGCTTGTGGGCCGTGAATAATGTGGAGGTCAGAGGTCACAGGAGAAAGGATGTTGCATCTGACACTCCTTTTTAACAGCAAACCAAAACCATGTTTCTTTTTTATTATTTTACTCCCTAATGCAGGCCTGCTTGCTGGAGGCATTTAAACCTTCAAAACAGGCAACACGTGACATGGTTCGGAGCTTCAGAGCCAAACAACACACACAGTCTTTATATTATGCTAACTACTGTGTGTATGATGGGGTATGTCTTTTTAATCACCACAACACATTGCTGTGACTGAATAACATTTAGTTTATGTGTGGAGAAACCCTGTTGAAAAACACAAACAAAAATAAAGCCTCAAAACAAACCAGTTTACTGCCCAGTATCACCATATGTCTAAGTCATTTAAGATGTTGTTTTATGATTCACATATAGAGATCCTGACAGGTTGCCTTCCAAAGAAACACATACTCTTCAGCCAAGCGAAACATAATAAACATTCATGAGTGTATTGATTTACAGTGAACTTTGTTTCAAACCCTTGTACTCTGAGCTGCAGGTCTATGGCATCACACATCAAACAAGGTCTTCTCTACAGATTTCATCAATGTGATACTCTTATTTATTTATTCGTGTTCTGGGTTACAAATACTTGAAAGGAGGTTGAGAACTAAGGACAATGAAAGGGATACATTGAATCTATAAGCATGCATACTAAGACATTGAATCTATATGGTATTAAACCTGTGTGCACATTTGAACTGTTGTAGCCAAAAAACTGAGTTAGATCTTTTTATAAAGACACCTCAGGTTATAGACCTAGCCTTGCATTACAACTCATATAATATAATCCATTAAACATGACTTAATATAAAGGTTGTTTTTTTCAATCATTATTTGGAACAGTCTGCTCTCAACTGGTGCTTTTGAATTTTATTTTCTCTCAAAACCATATATAGTGCTATAGTGACACCATCTGATAGCAGGTTTGAACAACAGGAACTTCGGGACCTACGCAGAGGCAATACTACTACCACTACTACTACTACTACTACTACTACTAATAATAATAATAATATGATATATGTTGCTATTTTAAATTGCAACCCAGTTTTAACCAAGTACCAAAGTATGAGGCCTAAGCAGACTAAGTATTTTGACTGAACAAAATAAAAACCATTAAAATTAGGCCTATAATTAAAGCCATGATTTATAAGTTGGCCTTATTTTCGGGGACTTGTACATTTGTTAAGGCAACCCTTTGCTCGAGTTTCCTTCCTCCTTGTTAAAGCTAGCCTACTTCTAATAGATCCATGACTGTTGGCTTGGACACAGTAGGCATTTCATGACATTTGCTAGGTCTGAATAGAACGTGTCGTCAGTTCCGTTTTCTGTCAGTTGAGCAGATTTGCACTGGTCAGAAACCCTGTAGGTGCAGCTGATGGCCATGAAGCATTCAGCAGATATTTAACAAAAATCTCCTCGGTGTCACGTTTGTACTGTCCCTTTGGATGTACGTTTACACTTGAAACTCGTGGAATACTGTAAGCGGTGTTGTGGTTGAATCTGGGAAGTGATCAGACGAGGTAAGTGAAATTAAGAGCATCATCTCAATTTACCCAGCCGGCTAGCACCTCGAACGTTATCTCGCTAGCCAGACATAGCCGTCCAAGCGTTCACGAAGTAGCCAGCCATGTAGCTGTCACTGGAACTGTGGATGTAAAGCCAAAGACTGTATGTGTACACACAATTCAACATAAGCAACCGATTCACATTAGATACCGATTTGACTAACAGTGCATTCGAATATAGATAATTAATACTACGCATATATCTCGTGGGTCATGATTTAGTTGGAATGTCGCGCAGGGATTGCTAGCCACTTGTGCTAGCGGGATTATTGTAGGATAACTAACACAAGCTAGCGAAGATGCAGACTGTTCAAGATGAGGTAGCTCCCAAGGTTTAGCTGGCTAAATCAGACGGGGGTGTGACGTGTCACAGAAATTTCCTTAGGCCAGCTGGTCTTGCAGCGTTTTAAGCATAACAACCCTTGGTTTGTTATGGGAAATGAAGTAACATTTACTGGATGCCATTTCAACCTTATCTATTTTTTCCGTTGCAGTCGCTAACGTTACATTAGCAATACATATCGAAGCATTATTGCCATATGGTAACTTTAGCATAGACACATTGTTTAGGGCTTAGGTGATGCTGAGAATTTCAGAACTGCGCCGCTAAAAAGAGAAAAAGCAATTCTTCGATCTGGTTTTCAGTCCGAATGCTGCCACATTCGTTCTGACTAAAGCTGAAGAATGCTTCATGATCAGCGTCAGGAAGTAAGAACCTACAATTCATTTTCTCGAAATGTAACTTAGAGGACTTAGAAAATGTGTTAGATGGACACTATATGTGGGGTGTATAGGCTATAAATATATTGTTTTATTGATCACTGGATAGCTATAGCCTATGTCCTCGGCGCTAGGAGTCGTGATTGCGGATAAGTGTGGCCGCAGGTGCTGGATGGAGGTGCTACCATGTTTATAGGAAGCCCCTCAGTACATTGTTTTCGTGTGAGCTGTAGGCTAATGCCACGTTCTATTGCATGGCATGGCGCAAAGATATGCCTGCATCTCTTGTGTTCATGTCCGTGATAAGTGTAACGTTCCAATAGACTTCCACTTACAGTGTAGGTGTCCATTTCAATGCTGCCATGTTTGTCCCTTACAAGCACAACAATGACATGTAGAATGGTTGACATTTGAGTAAAGAATAGTAACTCTGCATATCTGCCAGTGTAACTTGGGCATTTGAGACATTAGACTGACTTTGTCTTGCCCTGACAACGCTTCCTCTGTTAAACTTTGCAGAATCTCAACATGGCAGACAGCATCATGAGCAAAGCAGCCACCATGGAAATCCCCATCAACAGTAATGGAGACTCCAGAACACTGGCAGAAGATGACGGCCTCGAACAGGTGGGCGTTCGTTGAAAGCCCTTTGTCTGTGTGTCCTGTTTATTTGCCCCTGCATTGCATATAGGCTAGTATTCGGTGCCAGAGATGCCTACTCACCAGGTTGGCTGGTGCTCAGTAGTACAACTGGTGGCTGTTATGGCCACAATTAGTCTGCTGATTATGCAACAGCATTTGTGATTATCCCTGACATGATAGTCCCGTTTGTTTGTTTATGTGTCTTTGTGTCTCATTCTCTATACAGGCTACACATTGGAACTTAGATGAGAAGGTAGGACAGGTTCAGAGAGGTTTAGTGTTGGGCACAGGGTCAATGTTCCCATGGTTACCTCCCCTTTGTGTGTGCATTTTGCAGTCTTAACTAACCATTGTGGCCCTGGGGAGAAATGTGCAGGTGTCATGTTGGTGTGCCACCTGAAATAACATGCAAAGATGTGCATCTTCCCTTCCCTCCATTTTGTGAATGTGTTGTTTGTAATCAGCGCTCAGAAGGCGTGAATTGGCTGCATTCCTACTGACCACTGCCTTGTACAGTAATAATCAGGCCCATTCTAAATACCCCAGTGAAAATAACCCACTTTGACCATTTACCACTTAGCCAAAGAACAGACCTAAACACAAAGTATGTAATAATAATAAGCATGTAATAATACAGGCTATTATTAACATAATGCATCACTGACTTTGACATGAATGTGTGTGAGACCAATTTTGTGGGGACAGATTCCCCATTTTTGTGTAACACTATGCCAGATTGTGTTCAAGTTTTCATCCTGTAATCAGATAGTGTTTTTTTCAGCTGTTTTTGACAATCACTTTTATAAAATTATAATCTCCCAACATAGCCTATGTCTTTCAAAATCTCAGTGTCTCACAGCACATATGATTTAGCAAACCCTTCACATCAGAAAGTCCATAGCCTTAGTCATTCAGTGTTTTTCCTTAAAACTATCATGACTATCAGTGTCCTTGTACAAGTAATAGGATACAATACATTGAAATGGCAGTGGATGCCAAGAACTGTTTATTGCCAAGTGCTCGACCCTAGTCCTTACATTTGTAGCACTCGAAACCCGACAACAAAGCCTTGCTTTGAATCCGCGACTCATTGAATCTCCAAGGACTGCAGTGCTGAGATTGGTGACTGTCTGATAAACATGACCCCAAAGGTAGCCTCAGACCCCTGTTGTGTAGCCAAACAGTCTTAGCTGCCGTAGGTAGTTCTCCTAGGTGTATTTGTGCATACACTGTACCTAAAGGTGGATATGTGTTTCAGCATATTGTAGATCCATAAATAGCCATAAATAGTGAATAGATATCATAAAGGACTGCACACGGGTGACTTTGGAGACAGACTCTGCACAGCTGATGGGCAATGTCTGTGTGGTGTCAAGATTTTTTGGTAGGTTGGCCATCACCTCTGCACCAAGTGTCCACAAGCCACTCAGACTTGTGGCAGTTTCTGTCATTCACTGGGAGTTTTACATTGAACCACATATCCGCCTTAAACCATTCCTCACCCATTGATGTGCTTTAAACTAATAGTCCATCTTCTATGCCCTCCAAAGGACCTCCAGCAGGTGATGGTATCTGGGCCTAACCTGAACGAGACCAGCATCGTGTCCGGGGGTTACGGAGGCGCGGCGGAGGGCATCATCCCTACAAGTTCCATCAAAGGTAGTGTGGCGCGAGCGCTCCGGTACTAAAGCACAGGAGCTGTTAGCTTGATTTATAAAGCTCTGTTGACAGAACTGATAATCATCTCCAAAGCAGTTATTTTCTTATGAGTAATGTAACAGCCATGCATTCACCTCTGTGGAGTTTGTTGTGGCAGTGCAGTATAAAGCAGACTCCGGAATCCACTCTTCTTTGGATAGGGCATTAGGTAGTGGACATTGTCATGATTTCATGCTCTGTTTTGGGCAGTGTGATCCCTTCAGTAAACAGCAGTGCGTTCTCCTGTGTACAGGATGTTTTGTAGGAACAGAACACAGCTCAAGCTGTTGCAGTTTTGGGGAATAAACAACAGGAGTTTACTTACTGTCCATTTTGCATTGTGGCGTCCCAATTTTTTGAAGTCTGTCATCCACTTTACATTCCACTTTCTCTTCTGATTTTTACTATCTGGAAATTACATTTACTAAATAAAATTGATGTTGTTGCACCAATATGATATTGTCTACCATATCTCCCCAAATGATTTCAAGATGAAATCTGGCGTGTGGCGTCATAGAGTGCTGTCAGTAGGAAAAAGAATGAGAAAAATGTATACAACACAGACCACATAGTGAACTGGCAGCTAACACTAACTGAATGGGGCACAGAAACTCACATACAGTTTTATTTTCCTATGCCCTATTTAGTTAATGTTAGCTGCTGGTTCTGTTTTTGGTCTGTGTATTAAATTTTGTCTGGTTCTTTTGCCCGCAGACAGCACTCAATGACCTCAAATAACAGGGCTTTGGATTGAATCATACCAGATTTCTCCTTTAAGGGAAAGAGGTAACACATGTAGATGACCCCTAAAATAAGTAGGATTAGTCTACAGGGGCACTGACCAGGTTGATTACAGATGTCTCATACTAATTGAATTTGTTCCTTTCATCTCATTGTGTTCGAGTCCTCTCTGAAGACAGGCCTCTATTGTCTAGCAGTAGACCAGGCCTTAAATTGAGTCAGCCACTGTGAAGGTTCTGCCTTTGCAAACTGTATTGCATCCTCCGATGATTTGATTATTTGCCTGAAGGATCTCCGTACATAATGCCATTGTGGAACCCATTTTCTCAGGCCCTGCCATCCACTATAACCCTGAATACTTGGGCAGGAGGAAGTCAGCTGAACCCAAAGAAGGTGGTCGTACACCTCCTGCACTGAATGCTCACTATTCTGCCCCTATATCTCTGAGGCTTCCATTCTGTTTTGTTTTTTTTATCTGTCTAGCAGAAAAAAGTGTGTACCTCTTTTTTCTTTTGCTGAAGAAAGAGGTGTTTGGGCAGCATGTTTTCCACTGTCTAATCTGTATGAAAAAGGGAAACTAATCAAAGGTTACAGTTATACGCCTGCTCTCCTGTTTACCAGTGGGACTGTGTATGTTGTTGCATGCACACTACTACATTTGGCACGACTTCTTTCTTGAAACAAACTTGTAATATCTGGATAGCAGTAAGCCAGCGTTTTAATGCCCATGATTGTGTTTCATAGACTGTAGGTCTTTCGCTCATGACTGAACTTGTTTCATTCATTACTCGCTCTCTGCTCCACCCAATGCCATCCTGCCATTTTCTTTACATTCCCCTTCCCCTTCGACTAACTAAAATCCCACACTGATACTAATATTACACTAAATGGGCCTAATTGTTGTGCTGGGTTGACATAATCTAATCACCTGTTTCTTTTCATCTTTAATCGTCTTATCTTACCACAATTCTTACCTTGTTTTTTTGCTACATTCTACTTTGACAATCAAATCAAATCAAATCAAATCAAATCTGCAAATCTGATTGTCATTACATATGTAATGTAAACAATCACAACAATAACTCCCCACCTACCACATAACCAACAAATCACTGCATGAACACTGTCCTCTTGATCACCCCCAATCCCAAAATTGGTTGTTGAAATGAACTCTTTCCTCCAACCAACCTGTCCCCACGCCCCACCCCTACGCCCTCTTCCTTTTCTCCCCCTCCCACACACCCATTTCAGACCTGCGCTCCAAATCACGTGGCATCACTCCCAGCCAATCAGCAGCCAGCCGGATAGCCAACCAGGCGCAGCAGTACCCAGGTATCCCATGGGCCCATTGCCCCACCCACCTCATTCCGTCTCCCTCCACATCATACCACGCCATCGCCTCCACATCTCACTACACAACATATTTTTATTTACATTATCATTATTTTAAAACATGGAGGAAGAAAAACTTATCCACTTCCAGCCAATGGGTTTCCAGTTTACAGTGTGTCACTTTATTGCTCTATCTGTGATCATGTTCCAATATTTGCTTGCTTTAGTGTAACCTGATCATATATTAGAACAGTGTTAGTAATTTAAGAAAAAAAAAACAAACAAACTGTCTCCTCCATCTCAGCTCCCAGCATGCACCACAGTAACAGTAACCCATCTATGATGGCGGAGGAAGCAACACGAGGCATCGCTGTGGAGAAGTTTGACAGTGTGAAGAAATGGGGCATCAATACATACAAGGTATGTACTGCTATAAGCCACATGTTTCTTTTTTATCTGAAACTTTGGTGTTTCTTCACAATGTTAATCATCCCTAAAGAGAACAGTGTGGGTTTTATTTGCATTTACTGATATACAATGCACCTAATGTGTTGTATATCACACTCTGCATTGGTGTCCATAATATTAAGATCTACTCAAAGCTTTTCCTCCTTTTCTACCGGCTGTTTCCCTCCTGCCGTATTCCCTCAGTGCACGAAACAGATGTTCTCAGAGCGCTTCGGGCGGGGTTCCCGCACGGTGGATCTGGAGCTGGAGGCTCAGATCGATCTCCTGCGTGACACCAAGAGCAAGTACGAGAACGTGCTGCACCTGGCCAGCTCCCTCACCAGCCACTTCTACAACATGGTGCAGACCCAGCAGGCCCTGGGAGACATCTTCGCCGACCTCAGCCAGAAGTCACCTGAGCTGCAGGTGGGATTGCCAGTCAATACATGAGGTCCTGTGTGTGTGTGTGTGTGTGTGTGTGTATGTGTGTGTGTGTGTGTGTGTGTGTGTGTAGGCTGTTCATGTAACTCTATTCAGAGAAAGTTTTCTTCAGTGTTCTAGAAAAGTAGCCTATTGCTCAAAAAGTTTTTGCAAGGTGTTTTAGCAAGTTCCTGTGTGTGTGTTTGTGTGTATATGTGTGTACAAATCCAGTAGATGGCGTAATTGCATTGAGTGATTCAATAAAGATTACAGATCATTACATAATAGTCTGTTATTTTTTTAGGTGGTTTGTTTTTTATTATGCTAATGCCCATGTCATTGTCCTGTAGCATATCATGTTATACACAGATCATCTGTCTTGGAGTACTTATGCTCATAGGCAGTAGTATACTTTACGTTATTGGGGTTACGACAAGTGTCCCTGTGGAGGATCCTTTTACCCTCTAGACCTCTGTGTGTGTGTATGTGTGTGTGTTTGTGTGATGATCGATGAACACCATGCCTATTGATGATTCCGCAGGATGAGTTTGGCTACAACGCTGAGACCCAGAAGCTGCTGTGCAAGAATGGCGAGACCCTGCTGGGTGCCATTAACTTCTTTGTGTCCAGTGTGAACACCCTGGTGCACAAGACCATGGAGGACACGCTCATGACCATCAAGTTGTATGAGAATGCTAGGTAAGCTGGCCAAAGCCTCTCAAATGATGCGCTAATCCAGTGTATTGAAGACTTAATCCAAGAGAAACACGATTCTCTTATCTACTTCCAGTTTAGTATTAATGTCCTACACACACACACGTATCTTATGTATGTAACTTACCTCTTGAGCTAGGTTGGTCAGTACCACCAGAGGGAACCTCAGTACCAGAAGGCAATACTTCTCATAGCATTTTATGGAAAGGTACACCACTGTTAGAAAAAAATGGTAGTATTGCTTTGATGATAGCTTTTCGTTGTAATCAAAGTAGTCAATATTTCAGTAAAGGATGGTTAATAAATGTAAATGTTCTGTGGCAATTTCTATTGGTTAACTTTTTTCCTTTTCACCAATATCATATTGTTAGGCATATTATAAACATGACCAGGGTAATAAATTAATAAAAAATAAGTTGATAAAACTACTAAAACTTAGATAAAACTAAAATCACTACAGACATTTACATTCCCTGAATGGTACCAGTGGACCAGTTTTAGGGGTTAAATATAGACATTTAGACAATTTTTTTTGTTTAAAATTTTGGAAATGGGAGAAGAACATGACCAATAATACCTCAGTGACTTATTTTTTATGGTTTTGTTTCATTTATGTTACTGCTACCACTGGCGTGCACAACGTTCCTGCTGTTTATTGATTGCCATTCAAATCATATTGAGTCACTACAAAGCATGATCCCAAAAGCCTGGCCACAGCCGGCATCAGCCTGATAGATATTAAGCTATAGGCTGGCAAAGTAAAAGCTCAGTGGAGAGCAAAGGCATCTTGTATCGATTATATCACAACCCTCTGTCCTTGGATTTGAAGTAAGAGTAGATTAGGTTGCATAGTGCTCTTCATTCTGGGATGGGGGAGTTTAAGGAAGGATGATGTTGTAAACATCTTGTTATTTCGTAAATAATGAGGAAAGGGAAAGTATGTGCAATGACCTTAAATGTGGGTTCATGGTAAATGTCTTGCAGTTAAACTCTAAGCTAACTGAGGTTGAAAAAATTATCTCAAAAATAACATACTTTTGTTCAGTCAAAGTGCAATAGTTGTCTTTTCTCCCCGTGTGTGTGTGTGTGTGTGTGTGTGTGTGTGTCTGGCTAGGCTGGAGTACGATGCATACCGAGCGGACCTGGAAGAGCTTAGTGCGGGACCCCGCGATGCGGGGACCATGGTGCGGATCGAGATGGCCCAGCAGCAGTACCAGATCCACCGAGACAAGTACGAGCGACTGCGCAGTGACGTCTCCATCAAACTCAAGTTCCTTGAGGAGAATAAGGTATAGTAACCATGTGAAGACCTTTAGAGGAGCCCAGACATGCAGACATACAGGCATACTTCATGTCCACACAGGAATCAGGAGATGCAAAGGATGCTTTGAGGAAGCTAACACAAACCGAGGTCTTCCTCAGACAGACTTTACTCCGAACACTCAGGAGGTAGTGATTCTGAAAGAACAGTCAGTCTCAGGCTAATTGAATGTCAAGTTTCTAACCCTCTGAAGCAATTTCATGCATGATCAAGAGCACCATATTAACATAATTACATTTTTACAAAAAATTATGTGTTTGATATCCTTTGGCAAGGATAAGCCAGTAAGGGTAGATTATAGCCAGTGACCTTGGAGTGTCTACATAGAGTTCCCACTTTGGACTGTATATAGTAACGCAGTGACCTCTGTCTAGTGAAAAAAAACATTAAACAGCTAACAGCTTTTTATCTAATATAAGCCTCTTAAGTAAGAATACAAATAGAGATCTTAAAAAAGGAATATACAGTCTTAGATGGAAACTGCAAACATGGCAATGCTTAATGCGTTTGTGTGTTCGTCTGCAGGTGAAAGTGATGCACAAGCAGCTGCTTCTCTTCCACAATGCCATCTCGGCCTACTTCGCCGGTAACCAGCAGCAGCTGGAACAGACACTCAGACAGTTCAACGTCAAGCTCAAACCGCCCGGCTCAGACAAGCCATCTTGGCTGGAGGAACAGTGACCATCACACCCCACTAACCCGACCAAAACCGGAAAAACACAACGGAAAAGTGTCAGCGGACACACACACACACACACGCTCACACACACTCATATCTTCACACATACTCACACAGACAAATGAGAGACTGGTGTAGGTATGTACAGATGGAGAAATAGATGTGGATGAAAAAAGGAAACAGGAAGAAAAGGCGTGGCCGAGAAAAGGAAGAGGCATGTGCTGTATATACAACTAGTGTCAAAAAGGGGGCCAGTGATGACACGCAATATGGTGGCAGGGATCCCCTCCTTTCCCCCATTGTCTTTCACTTTCATTTTGTTCTGTTTTTTTGTTTGTTTTGTTCTTTTTGTCTCTTTGTTCTTATTAACCCTTATATCTGTGTTTTTGGAAGCCTTTTTTCATTCTGGATGTAAGTTGAGATGTCAGTACTACAGTTTTCACTCCATGTTGTAGAAACACACAGAAGGTCCTTAAACCATACAAAGGTTTTGTACTGTGGAATGAGTGAATGAATGAATGAATTAATGAATGTCACTTGTCATTCTGGAGAAAGTATATAGATGAATGGAATCAGAATGAGTCACTTTATAGTTATGTCAACATTGATTAGGATTATGTTGTATATTAGGTCATAGTTTGCAGGTTCATACTTGGTGACACATTAGGAAGAACACTTATCTAATCAGTCATTATTATGCTGGGGAGGAATAAGGCAAAGGGAAAAAAATGTAGCCAGATTTATATATGAAAAATTATTTATTAATTCATTAGACTTAATTGTCACTTTTATTTATTTTCATAATATTTTTGCTTTTGAACTTTATAACAGTGCTTGCATTGCTCATCATAGTTGACATGTTTTGTTTGTGTCCTGATACATATCATTTATTCAATGATAATAGAACCAGTATGTTGTTATAGTATATAGCATTACTGTAGTACGCACCTTACGTCCTTTGCTCTGTGTGCTATGCACACAGCTATATAATGATGGTTCATTTCAAAGTAGTATCTCTGGCAGTTATTTAAAACAGTCCTTATCTTCCACCTTTTTGCATTTGGTTACTAATGACACTTAACCATTCATACTCAGCCTGTGGTCTGCTGTGCGTAGACTCCAAAGTCAGTCCTGACCGTAAACCCAGTGCTGCCCGGTTAATTTGACTTGACCCCTCATTTACTGAATCTAGATCTGATTAGAGTCTTGAAGATAAAGATCTCACACTGTGTTACAGACTGCTCTATAGCCTGTGAACAACATGAAGGCTGGGAATGTGTTGGTGTCAGGGAATGATGACCAAACACATGGGAGCACTGTTCTTTCACAATTACTGATACAACCACAGTTTCCCCAAAGCTCAAGTTTACTTGTACTAATTGGCTTTGGTAAACATAATGTGACTTTTAGAAATTTTGATAATCATATCATGAAGATGTCAGCGCCATTACACTGTTACTTAAATGAATGCACCATTTTCAAGACACAGTGGTCTCTTGGTTACCATTTAACTAGACCTTTAAACTTAATTGATCTGAGCACCTAAGGGGATGTCTCCATGGTTGCAGCCAAGTCATAATTGTTTACCAATACATGGATTTTTGTGGAATATGTAATTGTAATATTATGGCCACGTTAATCTAAGCCAATGAATACAGTCTTCATCTTAAGCAGGTAACTTGGGCAATTCTGACAGAAAGTTGACTTGCAGTCACATGACAAAGTGAATTGGTTGTTTTTAATATGCACAAATCCATTAAACTAATGTCTGTAAGATCAGCAATTGCTGTTAGTGTTGCCAATCATCACGTGTAGTTTACAATCAGTTTTCAGTGATGTAGATCATCAAACACCTCATCTTGTAGACTGTAGATGTCTGGAACATATTGCTAGAGGATTTCTTTTCAATCACTTTATTTATAAGTGGCACACGTCTTTCATGCACACCCTGCGTGGAAGAGCACTTCCCGTCACGTTTACAATTTGGGCAGTCTCGAGCACGATTTTCCTCTTAACATGGAAATACTCATTTGTAACACTCCTATCTTTTGCAAACCCTATGTTTATTCTTTTTTGTTTAACTGGATTGATGGGATCATGGAAGGTTTATAAAAGAATATTGTTTGCATATAATCTATTTTTTTAGGCTGGTGTCATTCTAATGTGTGTGAATGGAAAAGAGTGACTAATCAACAATAGGGCCTATGTAAATGTAAAAGTAATAGTTATCTTGCTCATGTAACGTGTTGTGTAATGCCCTTACAACGACCCCTATGTAATTGGCAAAAGTAGTCGAATCATGGTATGATTAAAAAGAATTAGTTTACCTTGTGATGATGGTGATGTGACTTAATGTTTGTGTGCCGTTGACATGTCACGTGAATGGCCAAGACTCTCCACGCTGGACTTGGCAGATCTGTGTAACAGTAGATATAGTTTGCCTGCTTATCCAAACATCGGGAGAATATTAAGCCACGCGAACTCTCACCACATGAGGCCGACGGGGGAATACTCTGGAAATAGTTTATGCTGAATATCAACGTCATCAGAACTGGCGATGGTTCTAGAGGAGTCTGCAGACAGTGAGCGCAGCGATGCTTCCGGTGGTGGTGGAGTGCATAGCTCTCACCATAGCGACAGTCGTATGTACGTTGTTAGTGCACATGGCTGGATTTAAAAGAAAACTACCATGTTGTCAGTGGTCTCGTTCATTTGGAATTCTTCCATTGATCGATAAAGCCTAGTCTTCCAAATGTATTTTGCTTGTGGTCCAACACGTGCGCAAAATGTATTGGTATGCAGGGGTTAACTGGGCGTGTCGTGACAGGGCAGGTAAGAACATTTCGACACAGGAGTGCTTACCTAGAGGCTGTGCAGATCATTTTCCGTCGTAACTAGTCTGAACAGGAAAGGGATGTTGGCTGTTCTTGTGAACTGGAATAAAACCATTCGTTAAACATCTTCGTGAAACAGACTTTCAGGTGTTCAGGTAGGGTATGGTTTTTTTCCCCACGATTCATGTGTTCTGCGGTTGTAAGGATGAGGCTTTGAAGGCGAATTTTCAGAAGATAAAAACCGGCTGACCCAAATTTGTAAGCAGCTCCATTACCCTATTGAGTAAACAACAGTGCAATTGATTGCTTTAATGATAAAACTGCTAAAAATGTAAAAGAGTGGTCTTTGCGAGAAGTGCGAGGGAATTCCTGATACAACTGATAAGTCAGTGAATAGCCCGTTTTGTAGTGACCATTTAATCCTGACCTATGATACATTTACAGAATTCAAATTCATGATCTTTCAGATCGATAGATCTATATACCAAAACTTTCATATTGATTTAGCCGTCACATGACCATTAGTTCCTCATAACTAAAGAACTTTACCTGATAAAGCTTAACTTCTGCTTCTGTGTATTTTTGCTCTCTTGTGTTGACAGAAAACCTGTTGTGGGACAAGGTCCCACAGACTTTAGGATAAAGGAGTGCGTCTCCTGATCCATTGTAACCTAATAATCTCTCAGCTCCACACAGGGCCTTTGTGCCCTATGGGTGTGGGCAAATACATAATTTTATAAACTGATCTGATTCAATGGCTCCATCCCCATCGCCACCTCCACCACCACCACCACCACCTCCTCCACCAGTGCCACCTCCACCCCCTCCTCCTCCAGGCAATGGAGCCCTCTCCCGCAAGGCCAATAACCGGCGCTCCAAGATGCGCAACTTCAACTGGGAGGCCATTCCCCAGCACAGCGTACTGGGCAAGCACAACATCTGGACAACGAAGCAGACCCACACTGACTATGAGCTGGACACACAGCACATGGAGGAGCTGTTCAGTCGCACGGACCAGAGTCCAGCACAGAGGAAGCCCTCCAATCGCCGCAGTGTCCACGGGATGCCAGCCAGCACCCAGGGACCTGAGGTAGGATAAACATTTTCTGGACCTCCATAGAGCAGCACCTCACTCAGGAGGTCTGATTGTGAGCGATATTCCACTGTATGGCACAGACACCACAGAAAAAGGTGACAAAGATTTGTTGTTGCAGAAAAGTTCTGTGTGGAATGTTTAGCCCCATAAAGAACCTCTGAAGAACACGTCTTCAGACTGTTACCGCTGCCAACACTGCTGATTATGTCATTCACACAACACACTTACAGTCAGGGTGTTTTACCTTTGTCTATTGCAAATGTCTAGTTGTTTATTATTTTGTTCTAAAACTGAAGAAATATGATGGTCTACTTATTTGTGTGTATAATAACATCTGTGGTGTTTCAAAGTGCAGTTACAAACAGGTGTGAAGAAATTAACAGTAATGCTGTACCTGTGGTTTCAGGCTACAGTTGCCAAACCATGGCTATATCTCCACTGACGTTGGGAGACTGTTTGTATGTCTATTCTTCGCTCTGTTAGTAGACACCATCACTATCTATGGTATCAGTTCTGCAGTATGTATTGTTTAGTTTGGATTTTTTTCCAAAATGTTGTTGATGCATGGAGCCCAGGGTTTGCATGAGCATGACTAACCTGATGTGTTGAGCTATGAAAAAAAAAATCCCCTCCTATTGTCACATCAATGTGATATGAAAGAGAAGCAGAAGTATGATGTGCAGATGTACATCCAAAGCAAAGCCAGGTTTCAGGGGTTGTATTACGCTGGATTCAATAGCCTGTGGTAATTCAGGGATGCAAAAGAATGTGTTGTTGTTTATTGTTGACCCACCCTCTGAAGCACTTCTGAAATTATGAATGCTTGTTTTGTTGTTGTTCAGTATTGTGGAGTATCATAAAAGACTGTTCTCTTTGCTTCAAAGTCCATTGTGCCATGTGATTTAAGTAGAAATGCTCTGATGTAAGCTCTCCTGCTGCTGGGCTAGTGAGTCATAAGCTCTGTTCACTTTGACTCTGTTTGCTCAAGGAGTATAGCGTGTCTGTTACTCGTGTGCAGTAATATTTTATATCCCTCGCAGTTTCTTCCTCTTACCTGCCAACACTTATTTTTTATGTGATTGAGTGTTTTGTTTGATATGCCTACTAAGCACCACTGGAAAATGGTAAACAGAAAAAGTAAACATCCACACCTAGTGACAGATCTGCAAAATGGCACCAAATCCCCATTTTAATATTTAATATTAATATTATTAAGACTAATAATATTATTAAGGTGGAAAAGCCACAATAGTAAGTTCCAATTGGGGCCAGTAGTCAAGTGAAAAACATGTAGCACATTTCTGATAAATTCTCAACTCTACTATCCTGGGAGCATCATCACAATCTATCAAATCAGCTAAAATGCTTTGTATTATGTGTGCCTGCAGGTATCTATTCTAAGCTCCAAGAGGAACATGAACATTGGAATATTCCTGAAACAGTTTAAACGGTAAGCACGCACATTAGGGAAAAAGAGATAACGACAACGTTCCTAGTCAGGCCCTGCATACCTGTATCTCAAATAGTCTGCATGTCGGAGCAGGCTGTGGATTTTTACATGTCAACTGAAGATAAAGCTATTCATCAGAGTACAGGGAGATACTCTGTTGTTTTCTTAAAATTGTTTGGTCATGTGCTTGTAGTCTTTGACATTACATCTAAATAGTCCTGCTCAGCTTGTTGCTTGAAATGTGGTCATGTTTGTGCAATGTTTAGCTGCAGACTACAGGAATATGGACAAGAAATACCAGTTTGAGGTTGTCATGCAGTCTAGGGCATGCCTCAGCAGTCCAGCAGAGGTGGGTGACTCAGCCGAGCACTAGGTGCAGCTCGGGCCCTACCCAGTGTGCTATGAGTAATGAAGCGGCATGGCCAGGATCCTGCCTCCCCTGAGATGTGGTCTGGAAAGGCCCTGATTGGCTGGCGATCTGTTGTTCCATTATCCATCCTTGTGCTTTGCAGAGTGGCTGAGTCACTGGTTCCCCAGGAAATCAATTTCTCCATGTGTCCCATCTTCATAGGCCGATGGCAGACATGGTGACAGACATCAGCCAGGGCCATAGGGAAGGCTTCGGGAGGGGGAAACTCCAGGAGTTGTGTAAACTGCTTCCAGAGGAGGAAGAGGTATGGGTGGCTACACCATTTTTCCAGTGAAGGAGGAGGAGGAGGGGGATCAAGTGTGGAGTAATATCAGTTGATGATGACACAAAGTGATAGCTTTGGACCTGGTGATGGGAAGTTGGTGGGTAACACTCAGGTGTCTTGACTTCCTAATGGATTATTTGGATTATTATGCCATCTTGGAATTCCAAACCTTTGAAATTGAGTCTTTTGTATTGCACAATATCATATCAGAGCCAATTGTGTGTGTATGTGTGTATGTGTGTGTGTGTGTGTGTGTGTGTGTGTGCGCGCACATGTAGGTGAAACAGCTCCACGCGTATCATGGAGATATTTCTGTTCTCTCTGAGGCTGACCTCTTCATGGTGCTTCTTGTGAAGGTTCCTTGGTGGGTATACTCATGTAATTTTGCTTCAGATAATTGAACTTCAGACAATTTAAACACAATGTATATATCTACATTAGTCTCTCTCTTGCTATGTTGTTCACACATTTCTTTTTTATATGTAATTTCTTCCTTACTTTGGGTTCAAAGTATATAAAAACATACATCCTCCTCAAGCGTCTTTCCTGTCCATGTTGAGAATGTAAACAGATGATGATTAGCTTCATCCTGGACTCAGAACGTCCTCCTTTTGCATCACAGTTTACTTTCTAACTCTTGTTAGAGTGGATGTTTGTGAATGTTGAAAATTGTCTCTGTGCATTCCCCTGCCAGCTACGAGGAAAGACTGCAGAGTCTGGTGCTGAAAGAAGAATTTTTCCCCTTCATGGATGAACTTAATAAGTCCATCGCCACGATGACCACAGCTGGCCAAGGTGAAAACCCAGAGCTTATTTTTTGTTCAGTTAGCCTGGTTCCTCCCTCCACAACCAATTATCTTTGAACTTCTACTAAGCACAGATGCTTCCCTGGTCCTTTGTGTGTGTTTTAAATATATGAGACTGAAATTGATAAGTTACACATGCATTGAAATTGAAAGCTTTCTCTTCATTTACTCGTTCTCTGTAGAGCTGCTGGAATGTGTTGATCTCCACTCTGTCATCCGGTTAGTGCTGAAGACAGGCAACTATATGAATGCTGTAAGTTCAGATATCTATCTACAAATAACATTAATCCAAAGTATGAAAGGGAAAACTAATGAAAGATTTTCCATATGTAAATGCCTGAGTCCTGTGTCTTTGTATTTGTTAATAAATATTATGAGGCACAAAGAAACAAGCAAAAAAATAATTCTATAATGTCGCTGCAAGGTAAGGGTCATGCTGATTTTGGGCATCCGATCTTAAAGTGTTTTTTCACTGCAATTGTCTGCAGGGGGGATACGCAGGCAGTGCCATCGGTTTCCGGATGACCTCCCTCTTAAAGCTGGCTGATACCAAGGCCAACAAGCCTGGCATGAATCTGATGCATTACGTGGTGATGGTAATAAACAAAATCCTTACCTTCTTACTTATTTTAAGACCATGTTAAAAAACTGGCAAATATAAGTAGAGAACATTATCGGATCAGTATTAGTGCCATCTCATATAACTGCCATGTTTTCAATGATCTCAGCAAGCACAGAAGATTGACATGAATCTGCTGAAATTCACCAACCAATTGGAGCACTTGGCTGATGCAGCAAGGTAGGAAGAGTATGCTTGGCTAATGTGAGCCAACTGTCATTTGGGTTATTTCAACATCACCCATCTGTTCAAAGTAGATTGATCAATAGTGATCGATAGGGTGGGTTGCTTTTTGTTTTGATGCATTGAATATTTGAGGTATGGGGCGTTATCTGTGCAAGAAAACTTGTGCTCGTCGAAGATGTTGGTGTGGTGTCATAGCTGGGCTAACAAGAAAACACTACAGCAGCACGCAAGCGAAAATGTCATTATGTGCTGATCACCTTTTCAGTTCTTCTGCAGTATTTGACCTGAATTCCCCTCAGGAGGGTGGCTGTGCTCTGAGAGTCTGGCCATAGTTTGACAAAAGTGTTCAAGCGTTAGAGCCACTATATAAATTGATTTAGCCATTTTCTGCAGTTATGATGGTCATTTTTTACTTCTGGACAAAAAATATATAATCACAAAGCTTGTGTAATTTGTCTTTGTCAACCATCCATGTTTATGTATAATGGGGAAAGTAAGAGGCCTCTTTCAATGACAGTTCATTCATACGAAAAAAAACATTCTGTCCAGAATTCAGAAACAGGAACTGGAGGCTGAGTTTCAGCGAAAGGTGAAGAAAGTTCAGGAGGCAAAGGAGAATGCAGAAAAGCAGGCAGACCTTAAAGTACAAATGGAAGATTTCCTAAAAGTAAGTCCCTTGATGTGATCATTTGTATGTGGGCAATTCCACAGGAAATGAATGTTTTTGTCTCGTCCATAATGCCAATAAAATGTGATGGTATGGTAAGATGTGAATGGTTACAAGAATGTTTTAGCACTCTTTTAGCACTCTATTCATGGTTGTAGAAATTACATGGAATAAAATGTACAAAACATTTCACATAATCATTCACATCATACAAATACCAAAAAATTTTATTATAAGTCAGTTTTCTGTGGAATTGTCCATGTAATTTATTTCCTTGATTTAAAATCTTTTAAAACTAAAATTGTGCAATTGTGGAACTCTTTCTATAGGATGCAGAGTCTTGTCTGGCAGAAACTGAGAGCTCATTCCAGAAACTAAACTCTGTGACTCAGTCAGTAGCTGAATACTTCTGTGAGGATCCCAAACAGTTCAAGCTGGAGGAATGTTGCTACATCTTTCACTCTTTTTGTGAGAAGTTCCAACGAGCCATTCAGGTATGTTACCTATTATTGTACTTGATCTAAGCCGACATTGATATCTCAATCCTGTTTTGTGAAATATCCTCTTGTATGTACGTTTTGTAGGGGTTGACTTTTTTTGGTTTCTGGAGTAAACATATGTAAAACTTATGTTAATTATCAACTTTTATCAACTGCTAGCATAACTTATAGTATGTTTGGTATGTGTTTTTTTTTGTTTTGTTTTTAGATCATAGGTTACATAGGTATCATAGGTATTTAGTGCTACAAAACTGAAGTTGATACAGACCTGTTATGGAGTTATAGAATTTGTGTATAAATAGTCAAGGCCCATAATGCTATATCAGTAATGATGAGTTCCATAACCAAAAAGTAATAGCAACTAATTGTCACATGAAAGTCAGTAATCAGCCCCTACTCCTGTCCACAGGAAAATCGGGATCGAGAAGTGGCGGAGGTGAAGCGGAGACAGCGTGAGCGTGTGCAGTGTGCCGCCAAACGACGCTCCACGGCCTCGTGTTCCATAAGGGACAAGGACATGGAGGGGGTGGCCTTGGAGAACGTCCTCCAGCGCTTCCTCAACAGCCGCACCTCCCGCAGGAGAGGAGGCTCGCGGTCCCCCTCGGGCTCCAGCTGCGGGAGCCTGTCGGAGATCCCTTCCAGGGAGAGCTGCCTCACAGAGAGAAACTCTGGCAGTGGAGAAGGTGGTGGTGGTGGTGGTGGAGGTGGTGGAGGAGGTGGTGGAGGAGGAGGAGGTGATGATAGTGGAAGGAGGGACTCCATCAAAGGAGTGGAGGTACAAAGTCATAGGAGGAATTCGACGAGCGGCTCATCGCTCAACAAGGAGAACGTGGCAGAGAGCGAGACAGTGGACGTTCCAATTGTGATCAAGGGAGCCGGGAGGACAGAGGATGTGATCTGTTCCACCCCAGTTTCCAAGCGCAATGTGAGTGTGTCGTCGACCAGCAGTCAGATCACCATCTCGGTGGTGGAGGACAGTAGGGAGCATGACGGTGATGACGAGGACGAGAGCCTGGCGGAGGAGGAGGCGCAGAAGATGCGTGAGGTGTCACGAAAGGTCCTGCGCTACCAGAACAGTTGCAGCAGCATCTCATCCGCAGCTGACCTCTCACTGGATGCCCAGCGCTCCCCTGGTGGTCGGAGTGTGGGCTCAGGCTCGGCTGCATCACCACGGCAACGGACCTTTCTGGATGAAGAAGAGAAAACTGCTGTGAAACAGCCTCCGTTGTCAGGTGGAGAAGAGGAGGAGGCCATGGTGGTGTTGAGGCCGCAGCAGCGCTTCCTCCAAAGCAAATCCAGTGGCATCGTCCGACGGCACACACTCACATTGCCTCCAATAACCAAGGAGGACAGTGATGAAGACGACGTGTGGATCCCTGCGACCGATCCCAAAAGGCCCCGAGCACCTCTGTTGTCTCGGGTTGGGAAGATAAGGTCGGAGCATCTCATGGACGCAGCCAACTCCTCCTTTGAGTTTGTGGACACTCCGGTGAAGAATCCACCCGACTCGTCTGCCGACAGGAATGGTAAGGCGGACGAGAAGGCTCCGGTTCCTCCACTGAACTTCAACCTGATGCAGGGGAGCCTGGTCCAAAGGCGCAGTGCCACTCGGAGTCCCTTGGGGTTCATGTCCTTTTTTAAACGCCTCAGTGAAAAGTCCAAGCCTCTCTGATCCAGACCTGTCGCCAAACTCTTTTGTTTACAGTATGTTCTTCATTGTTTTGTGAGTGACTTCCCCTTCTTTTTAAATTGCTTTCCTCTTTTGGTTGTCTCCATTTCAAACTGGCCTTATGGACCACATACTGAACATCTTAGACTTAGATATTTAAAATACTAGAGACTGGGACTTGTTTTCAAAATGCTGTGGAATAGTAGTAGTACTTTCCTCAGGCTGCATCAGTGAACACACTATACAATGGAACCTGTAATGCCAGAAAATGTCCACTTGGTGGCAGTACATAGCAAGAAGGACCCCTGAAAATACACTGCCTTGTGTTTTTACTAGACATTCTGTTCACTTTATCTGAGATTATTTTGTCTCCTAACTTATGTTTTACTTACTTGACTTTTATTAAATGTGTGTTTTTTTTCACACAAAACATCTCAGCAAAGCTCTTTCTGTGGTTCTCCTTAAGACAGCTTTTCAAATGATTACCAACGTGACCCTCTTGGCATGTTTTGGGTGACGTGATTAGGTTTAAGCATGGCCAGGGGTTTAAAATAGGTCAGCGTAACAATGGCACCAGTTTCTCTGCGACGTGTAAGAGGCTGGCACGCCTGTGGTAAACCAGAGAGAGCTTAGCCCTATAAAGACATCCAGGACTTATGCTGCTGGGCCAACACCTGGTGGTCTCCTGATAATGGGGTGTGACAGAGGCGTCAGCATGAACAGCGCCAATCCAAATCTTTCCTTTCCTCCTTGTACATACACACACACACACACTCCCTTCTCACTCTCACATTTTCACACCTTCTTACTCTCACTCTGACTCCTCTTGTCTGTTTTTCTCTCTTTCTCTCTTTCTTTCTTTCCTTATTTCTCTCATCCTTCTCCCTCCCTATGGCTCCTCTCTTCTGTCTCTATCTCTTTTTTTCCCTCCCTGCTTATCCTCTGTCTGCTGCCTCCACCTCTCCCATCCCCCTGGGTAATGAGGGGCGTGTTGGGTGGGGGTTTGTGCAGAGGGAGGATTAAGACGTGAGAATAAAATGGGTTTGAGGGTTAAAATGAACAGCTGAACACAGCATGGGGCACTTTATATGTTTGCAAATAGTATTACAATAGAGTGCCAATGATGAATATCTTGCACAATCTAATTGCCTTCAAAAAGATAAAAATGATGAAAATATTGAATCCTTCAATCGTATGATTTCATTATCTGTGACCCCTCTCCTCATCTGTTGAATGGGTAACTATTTTTCCAGCTATTGAAAAGTGTAACAATAACCGAAAATCTAAAGCTTCTGAAACACACACACACACATTGTCATCAGTGACATAGTCATCCGTGACTTGGGGTGAGGCCTGTCCCCACACAGCCATTGATAGAGAGAGGGAGAGAAACAGCCGGCCAGCTCAGCCCTTGTGCTGTATAAGCTGCCTATGCTGTTCAACGAGCTGCTGGGCTCCCGCCATCTGCCTGTGCTACACTGGATGCAGTCTCCATGGTAACGCACTCTCTCTTGCTCTCTCACAATGAAAGCCTGAGATGACTCCCCACTCTCCGCCCCCCCCCCCCCACCCTCCTCCCACCCCCTCGCCTGCTCATCACAGCAAACAATGCAACCCCCCTAAACGGCACAGTCTCTTTAGTCCAACCGGCAACACTATTACCTTTATGTCTGTTAGGTTTTATTGCAGCTCTGCTCAGTTGTGTCTCATTGTAAGGCCAAATTTCTCTCCCTCTCTCTCTCTCTCATGGAGGACTGCTCTACTACACACACACATACAGACAATAGCCATCAGAGAAATGGTCAGATGGTCAGAAGGCTGTGAAGCAAAGGAAATCCTTTGTTATAATCTTCAACCTTTTGCCCTTTGTCGTTCACTTAGAGGTATTTTAGGGTGTTTTTATGACCTCTTGCACATGTGCATGCACACACATAGACACAGGAAGGCCTACCTCATCTTCCCCTTAAATCCCAGCTTGTTTGTATTGTTGAACACCCCACCGCCACCATCGTCTTTCGTCTCTCTTTTATGTCACACCCATCCTCCTTCCTGACAGTGCAGACTCTACATGCTAATCAGTCCTGTGGCGAGAACCTCCATCGGCCCACGGAAACAAAGGTGCATTCACTCTGAGGATTCTACCTCATTAGTCGCACCACTAGGAAGAACTACAAACAGGACTTTGTTATGTCATTCGTACTGCCCATCCTGTGAATGGGCTAATGCTGGTCTCTTGTTTTTCTATGTTGTCTCTGTGTGTACGTGTGAGACGGAGGGGGTGACGCTGGAATTTCAACACATCTTCTCTTCAGGCAGCCGAGGTACCAGCAAGTATCCTCCCTGACCTTTTATGGGCAGTGGGGGGTGTGTGCTTGTGTGTGTGTGTGTGTGTGTGTGTCTGTGTGTGTGTGTGTAGACTATAGCCCACTGCAGCAGACAGTTCTGGCAGCCCCATGGTTTGTTACAGCCAGGCTGGAGTGGGTGGATGCTGAAGCTTAGCCCAATTTGCATACCAGGGCAGCCATTGGTCCTAATAGCTCCTCCCATTCTCTACTGAACCAATGAGCACAAAGCTTGGTCTCTAGTCCCCTCTCGAAGTCTCCCACCCCCCATCTTTGGCCACTCTCCCTCTCTCGCCCACCGAAGACTCTTTCTCACCTCACTCCTCCTACCCCACGCCACCCAAGACCCCCCTCTCGCTCTCTCGTTCGCCCTCGCTTCTGACGTCTGTTGTCTGGGTTCGTCTTCTTCCCGGGGAGCGGCCGAAAAGAGCGGATTTGATAATGGGCAGCCTCCGGCGCGCCGAGCGATGCTGACTCCTCATCGGCTTCCAGTTGGAGTCTCATGTGAGTACCCTCCTATAATCCTGCTCCTCCTTTGTCTTCCAGCATCGGGAGTACTTGTCGTCTTCCTCTTCCTCCTCCTTCTCCTCCTCCTCCTTTCCATCTACTGTCCACAAATCGCAAGGACTCGTACGTGCATATGGCACAGTACCGTGGCGACTGAATAATTAATTCGCAGTATCTCATCTGACAGCTGCGTGGCTTGGGAATCTGCTGCCAGGGCCGTGATTTGGTAATTGTCTCTGGTACATGGTCGACTTGTCACACGTACTAAACATGTAATGGAGCAAGCAGAATAGAAAAGAATGGCGGAGAGTCAGAAAAGCACTATTGTCTGTGATTGTCTTCTGGTGGAAAGCTTCACATCTGTCCACTTAGTCTGCCCGGCCGGTGCCCCATGTAGCTTGTGTAAGCATGTTAGTAAGTGTGTTGTTTGCGTGTGTGCGCGCGCTGCAGTGTTTGGGCAGGGCACACGATGACAGTGCCTCAGGCTGGCATGTTTCATAGTGGAGATGTACCTGCAGGTACCACGGTTTTTTGTGACGTGTGATGTTTGCATGTTGCAGCTTTTAATTTCTTGCTATCTAAAATCTGGTCTCACAATTGTTTTTTGTGATAGGTTGAAAAAACATTAATAGTTATTCCACTGAGTCAAACTTTGTTACGGCCAACTGTATTTTAGTCTACTGTTAAGTCTCTTGTTGAGTTAGCCCTTATTTTGCACTGACTTGTCATAGACATTTGTAAATATAATAGCCTATATCATCAAGATTTATATGAGAGTTGACCTGTGGGGCTTTAGAAAATGCTATTTTTATCACGGGGTCACATTCAGAGCAGGGGCCATGAGGAGATGGTTGTAGTGCCATGCCAGTGGCACAGAGTGTAACCTTGTTCTCAGGGCAAACACGTCTCCTGACCTGCCTACACTTAGAAACAGAGTTCAGTGGCATTGGGGACCAGATTCATCACTAGCATAGACACAGATCAAGACACTTAAAATGTCTCACTGTTGTTGTTTGTTTGTTTGTTTTGTTATTTTAATGGAAACAGCAAGCTGTAGAAGTTCTTTTAGATTAACTCCAACTGATCACCAGTGAAATGGGAACTGATAACAGGTAGAAAAAAATGTGTCTTGCATTGCAACCAACCTGATAAAGTTCAAGAGGGTAAAGGCAGCGGCGTGTGCCGAGCAAGCAGATTAACCAAACAAGCGTGTAATGGGAACGGTAGAGGCAATTACAGCCAAATCACTAAATTACATTTGGTATATTCAAAGAGTCTCTTTTCACACTTCAAGAGCTGATCCCAAACAGCCCATAATGAAGAAAATGGCTCAGTAATGGCAGGAGGGGACGGCATGTGTAATGCCTACGTCAACATGAGGGATATGGATGGTGTAGGTCTGAAACCAGAAAAATCTAAAGCTGGGAATGGCATCTGATTCTGGTGATATCTGCCCAGTCTATTCCACTGATGTGTGTGGTGGAGATCTAAGAGTGCTTCTCATAGGGTCACTTCATATGGAGCACATAATCATTGTCTTCATACTCCTTGACTTTTGTGTCAAAGTTCAGGCAATGTTCAGGTTCAGGTCAGGAGTCTACATTTCAAAATTTTGCATGGTCTTCAAATAAAAAAAGTCACATTTTGAAGTTTGGGGATCCAAATATGAACTTCGTCTGACCTCTGAACAGTACTCCAAAGACTAAAATCTGAGCCCAAAACATAGTGCTCTAAAAGCAGCTTTTGGGAATTTCACTATGTGAAATGGTCATTGTGGAAAGGGGCCAGTTAGTGGGGGGGCAGAAAGGCAGTGGAGGAGGCTGCTCAGCTGTCACTAATGGGAATATAATCTGTCTGACGCCGTGTGGAATCACAGACTGTACCTTGGGTGTTAACAGCCGCTCGGCTCGGCTTGCCTCCGCCCATGGCTGCAGCTGGCTTAGGGGGCTCCTTGGCTTAGATGGGTGATTTGCTGTCACCCTCCCATGACTCTCCCACTCCGCTGGCCTCACTCGAGTCGAAAATGGGTTTAAAATGACTTGGAGACTTTCTATCTTTGTCTGTTTACTTTTTTCTCCTGTTGGGCATCCTGGCTGGAGCTCTCTCTAGAAATAAATTTTCTTTCTCTCTCTCTTTCTGTATGTGTCTGCCTACCTGTCTACTGCTCTCTCTCTCTTCTCTCTCTGTGTCTCACTGACACACACACATACACAGTCTCACTCACACATATGCACTATCTGTCTGTCTGTGCCCCCCCCCCCCTCCCCCTTTCCCCTCTCTTGTACACACAATGTACTCTTTGACAGACGAGAGCATCTGTCATGGGGGCGCAGGATCCTGCCTGTCAAACGCCTCCAGAAACCAAGGCAGAGGCCTCTAGTCAAAACAGCCATTAGACTCCTCTATGTCCTCCTTGTATTGCAGTGTCTCGTCCCAGCAATCTAGTACACAGAGGAAAACGATAGTTCTCTCTCCAAATCAAATGAATGCCCAGCATGGTGTTTATCTCGGACGAGTGAGCACCTCGCCAACTCTCGTCGTAAGAGGATGTCCAAGCTGAGCATTTCCCATGATTTTGCCATCAAGGTTTGGCATTGCTCTTGAACCCGTGGTTTAGAGCTTCTACAATCAGATAAATGAGATACAGTTCCTCAGGGAACCTTGCACTTGTCCTCGCATGACTGTTGAGTGCAGTTAGTGTCAGACAAATGGATGCAGATCAGCGATTATTTTTTTTACTGGAACTGAAAAGCCCCCTCCCCTCTTTTCTCTTTCTCAACTTTGTTCTCCCGTTGTCTGACACCTATTGTACTGATGTGAGTGTGTGATCTAATCATAATGCTTTGTTGCCTCTGTGTAAAAAAGGACCCAATTTCATCTCTTGCAGAATGCCAGTGTCTCCTCAGCATCAGTTAAAAAGTTTAAGCCTATAATTAAGTTTTAAGCCTATATCGACTAGCATTTAAAAAACATACTGGATGTCATCATCCCCCTTGTGAATGTTTTATGTTCACAAAGCACAGATGAAGAAAAGGGACTAAATTAAAATCACAGGTTGTTATCCACTTCCCATGTTTCTCTGGCTTCCTTTCTAAGGTGAATAATATAGTACATCATTCCAGTATCGATGCAGCAGCAAGGTGTTTGCCTCTTGTGAAATTTCCCTCCATCTCAAAATGAATGTTTTATTCTCCACCCTCTCCATCTCAACCTCCACCCTCCCCCCCCACCACACCCATTCGGATTTGTATGGCTCTCTGTGTCTTGTGTCTATCTGAGTACCTTTCTGAGTGAGGGCTGTAGACTGGACACTTGAAGTGCTGCAGGGCTTGGGGCTGGTCTGCTGCCTTGCTTTGCCTTGCTGTGTGTAGACAGGCATGCAGCTCTCATTTCCATATGAATCCAATAGTGGCGACATAGCGGAACCATCCGTCAACAGTAAATCAATAAACATGCGCCATGTCTCTGTGTGTGTCTGTGTGTGTGTGTGTGTGTCTTTGTGTCTGTGGCGCGTGTGCACGGTTGTGTGTTGGATTGAGTAGGTGTGAAAGGAAGTGTGGTGGCTGTGTGTGTGTGTGTGTGTGTGTGTGTGTGTGTGTGTGTGTGTGTGTGTGCGTGCACTAACTAGATTCAGGGTGGCACCCACAATCACAGTAGAGCATCTTTCTGACCTTTTGTGTGTCATCTGCAGTATGTACGCATCCCTCTGCAGACAGTGAACAGGCAACCATGCCGCATGCCATGTGGTTGGGATGTCACCATGCCTTCATGTCCTGAGTCATTCTGCTGACTAGTGTCTGTTGGTAGGTTGCCTGCTGGGTGGGCTTCTATCACTTTTAGTCACGTGAAGATGCAGAGGAATATGTCTGTTGCTGTGCTTGACTGGTAGGTTTGACGTCTGGTTGTATTTGATTGTATTTGATTAGTTGATCATGCATCTACAAATTTAATGGTAGAGAGTGAACAGTGAAAGAGCAAGAAAGTTATTGCATAAAAGTGGTTGTTACCATATGGCAATACGGTGTAATAGTCAAAATGTTTCTAGACTGATAATAGTAATATACCTAAAGTATTGGCAAAGAATTAAAACACTGTCATTCATTGCATAGTAGTTATCCATCCCAGGCTTTTTATAGCATTTAGATATTTTGCAGAACAAAATGAAAAAGAAGGTATAAAAAATGAAACAAGATCTTTTCTCCTTCATTATGTTGTGATTCATGTAGCCTGTAAGACTGGTTAGTGAATGTTTTTTCAGTGGGAGTTGCGAACTGGCCTTTTTTGGCTGTGCCCTCTCTTTTGCAGAGGACTCCTCCGTCCTTACATCAAGCTCAGCCTGGACACATGTAGATAATGTAGTGAGATCACACACAGATCAGAGAGGGCTGGAAAAAAAATCCTATTTTTGGTCCGTGTTGGACGGCGTGCAGTCCTGCAGGCAGACGTCACTTGCTTTGCTTCTGGACAAGTTACCACGCATAGCGACTGCATCCTGACTGCTGTAGGGGAGTGGCCTGTGTGTGTGTGTGTGTGTGTATGCAGTAAGATAACATCATGCAGTCACAGCATAGCCTGTGTAAGGTACAGAGAGGAGTGTGCTCACACACATGTGTCCATCCATCCAAACCCAATGGTTCCCTGACCACCACTGGTGTATATCAGAGGTATGAAACACTATGACTTCTCTACCATGGGAAATCAACTGCAGAATAATTAAGAAAATTCTAATGCACAGTCAGTACAGTCCCAGGAGAGATACTGAATGAGAGAAATTGTTTTACTAGAGTAGAGGCTGAAGAGAGGCTAAAAGTGGCTTGGATAAAAGTACCCTCTATGTTTCTGTAGCTCTTTCTGTAGTACTGATAAAGGAAATATTACTTTATTTGAAAGAAACTTTGTGATCAGGTTATGCACTTAGAATGATACTGTTCCCCTATATCTCTCAGAGATCAAGATTTCCAAAACTTACAACTTCCTCTAGGTCTCTTAAGCCTCTTCTTCAAGTTTGTCTTGTCACAGTTCTCTACTTGACCCGTGAGTTTACTGTCCAGTTACTCCCAAGCTGCAAGCTGCGCATGTGAGTGAGTGCAACCTGACGGGGCGGCGTGAGTAAATCCAGACGCATCCCACAGGATGTGAGGGGGAAGTGCCACAGGCCCAGCGTCAGTGTCGGCATTGTGTCCTGTTGTTGTTGTGATTGATCAGCTGCCCGTGCACAGGCCCAGGGCCCAACCTCAGAGACAGGGAGAGAGAGAGAGAGAGGACCTCTGGATGACCGCCCTCTGTGCCAGCACTCCCCACGCCGGAGCCTCAAGAGGAGCGCTCTTTACTCTCCGTTTTTTATTTTCAGAAGCGGCGTGGCGACAGGAATGTCCTCTGTGGCCTGGCTCCCTGCTTCTCTCCCTCTCTCTTTTCTCAATCCAAGTCTCTCCACACGTCTCCCACAGCTCCCCACCCTGCATAGTGGACACCAAAAAAACAATGGTTACCCAAAACACCTTTTTCCATAGCATATCAAGTCCCTCGACATCTCCTTTAAGGAACATTTAAGGCTTTAGACAAAAAGTTTGGATATGTATCACTGTCCTAGGAATGAGGAATTGAAGTAGAAATGAGCAAATTCTAGGCTATATTTTACATTATTATTAATGAATGATTCTGATTCTCCGGAAGTTTTAAATCTTGGGGTTTGGTTTAAGTACAGTGTCTCTTGGCGTTTAGTGGCACTTAGCTGTAAATGAGCCCCAGTATGTCTTTGCGCTTTCCCTCTCCTGTCTCAGCAGTCTGTTTCCTCTTGTCCTGACTGGCAGTGTAATAAAGCCACTTATTTGAACATCTGGGGTTGAACAGTAAAATTGAAGCTGATGCATTTTTAAGGAGAGGGCAAGTGTTACGTAAGCACAGGGTTGGGTCACTTTGCTGCATTCTGTGAGGATAAACAGTGCAGTTGTGTAACTGATTATCTTCTCACACTGAACCGGGATCAGAACAGTCCATTATATCAAAGCACAGCATTGCGGGGGAAAAGCTCTGGGAGCCTGTGGTTGACGTGCACTGGTGGTGCTGCTGCCGCTGGAAATGAAATGAGATAAATTAGGCTCTTACTTATACAATGTCTTTCTTGGGTGGGCAAGAGTTCAGTGCTGCAAAAATAGCAATCTTTGCAAACACTGTGTACTAACAGATGGACACACACACACTCACAATACTGTATAGAAAAGATGCTTCAGTTCAGTGTGCTTGTGCTTCCCTGACCTTACCTTTTTGGCAAGCAGACAAGCTGTGATTGACTTCAAGACTCGCGGCCCTGTTTACAGTCCAAACATGCCTTCCACCTTCATCCTCCTCTTCCTCCTCCTCCCATGGCTATTCACTCCAAACGAGGTCGGCTTTAAATAAAACAGCAGACAAATGAACGAACATACCAGGGCAGTCGTGCATGTCTTGCCCCCGAGTTTCATCCATGCCTTAGTGCATCGGAGGGCCCTCTCCGTCTCCCCTCTTAAAAGGCCCCTGACAGCGTGCATTCATGGTCAGCCTACTTTCTCTAGATTTACTTTGAGCTTTTTTTTTAATGCATTTGCCTTCACCTGAATCCCACTCCTGAAGTCCTCTGCAGTTATTTGTAGAGAGTGCTGTACTGTATAAGCCTCTGTGTGTGGGGAAGTTTAGTCATATTTTCCTCTGTTGTTCATTGTGTATTGCATTTTGTATTAGCAGTCTTTTAGTCCTTACTGCATCAACGTACAGCCCATTTATGTCTGAATTTTTATTTTTCCCAACCCCTTGGCTTGGCATTGGGGTTCTTGCCCAGTGCCATATTGTAAGTCTACATTTGTTTTGTTAGTGCAGCTACTTGACTGTATTTCTGTTTCCCATCTCTGGCTGAATGTATCAGTGGGTTTTGTTTCCTCTCCGCAGCCCAGAACCCCGGCCAACATTGTGTACCCATCCGTAGCCCTCCTGGCTTCTCCTTCTCTTGCTCTCTCATGTCAGTTACCTCAGACTGAGCCTGACCTGAGCGTGACTCCAGGCTATTTGCAGACCCTTGTACTGTGACCCTGGTCGAAACTGGATAAGACATATTTCTGGCTCCAACTGCTCCATTTCGTACTGCCAGGCCCTTGTGCTGATAACTGAGGGATTTGGACCTTCCACTTTAGCTGCGTGTTCTCTCTTGCACGCGCTCTCTCTCTCTCAGTTTCTCCCTCAGCTTGCTCACTCCTTTCTTGTCATCTCTGTTAATGTGCGTCTTGGCAACGGGCACGTTCCATATGGCTCTGGTTCCGTTGGTGGAAAGGGGCATTGGTCAGATGGCAGCAGTCCACAGGACCATTCTGAAATATGACTCCCAACTTGTGGTCCATTATTTTTGGGAGGCCTCAGTGAGACTGTGAGGCAGAGGTCGTCTGTGTCGCGGTCACTGATGAACAATGTCACCCTTGCTGAGTGCAGGTAGGGCTCCCCAGCAGGTTGATTGCGTTGGCGGCGATGAGAATGATGATGATGATGATGATGATAATGTCTCCATTGTTACGATGGAGACAGATAATGTCTTCCATTTTGTTGTGTCTATTTATAAGCCCTGAGCTGCCTGTCTGCAGGTAGCATCGTCACCAGCTTTCATCATTGTCGGCATCGTCATCATTATTATTATCTAGAGACTACCTGCAACTCAGAAGCACTGTGGGAGGTGGCTGCTACCCACTGTGTCTCCATGACTCAGAATCCAGCAATGCCCCTACCCCACCTGACCCCACGCCACCCCACACTCCCATCTTCCCTCTCTCAACCCCTCCTCAGCAGACGAACCTGGCCACTGGCTCTCTGAAGCAGCGGTTACGCAACGCCTCGCATCAATAATTGAGCCCTGTGCGAGACGAATCAGCCTGTTTGCTTAGGCGCTGCCTGTAACACCTAATGTAGACGTTTTTTTTTACACAGCAAAAATGAAGGTAGACAGATAGCCTCACCGTTACTTCTATTAGTCATGGCTAAGAGAAAAACCCACTTGGCCCCCCTTCCCTCTCTGTCTCGTCTCTGCCCATTCAAAGCACACACTGATGACTAAGTCGTAGAGGCCCAATCATGAGCTGTGCCTGAAGAGAAAAGAAGCAGAAATCCATTGGAATTACGCAGTGAAAGCAGGTTTTTTTTCTTTTTTTTTGTGCTTAAGCTCAGTTTTTCCCAAACCGGGGCCGTTAATTCCATTAGGAATCCGGAGGAGAATGGAATGGCTGGCTGGGTGAACCGTCTTCCCACCTTTGGAGAAGACTAGCACACTAGTCAATCCGCATAGATTAAGCCCCAGTAGGAAGTTTTCTCTGATTCAAAGCCTGCACCCCAAATCCAATTAAGATGGAGTCAGCAGAGAATGGCTTTATGATGAGGCTATTACACATGTCATTAGAAGTGCACCAGTCCACAAGGATGTTTTGGCACAATTTAGTGGAGTCCTTAGCATTTTAAATGGCGTGTAAATTATGTCTTTTTTGTCATATTTTGTAGACAGTTTTCAATATTCTCAAATTCGTTTCAGTGGTTTATTGTGGAGGTGAGATAAACACACCACACATTCATACCAGCTGCCAGTGCTTTTCACTCAGCAATTTTGGGCTTTGGGTTGACTCTGCAGCAAAACTGCAGCTTTTACATTGAAATTGAGCAAAGACAAGATTCATAAGCTGTAGATGAGCAGTGTCTGGTCAGGTCAGCTCAGTCGATACTGTGTATGTGTGTGTTTGTCTAGATGTGTATCTGAGAGGTCTTTGTTTGCCCATGCACTTGTGCGTGTCTGCAAAGTGTGTTTTTTTTTTTTTCGTGCTGCGAGACACTGGTGTCCAGACGCTTCACAGAGGCTTTGTCCACAGGGGGTCATTAAGCCCATTAGACCAGAGTGGGAACGGGGACGTGTAGCATATCACACAAAGGCCTGCAGGCCATTGGCTCACTCTTAGCAAGTAGAGTGTTGCTTGCTACAAGAAACACAATTTCAGTTAATCTGGACTATATCAGCCTGTTATGAAAAAAATCACTAAATTAAATGTGTAAGTGTTAGTATAACTCGCATTTCTGCCTCTGCTTAGTATTCACAGCTGGTAATATTGGAAGTGAATTTTCTCATTAAAGATCACTGAATACTCACTCCACTTTTACCCTTTCTGGTTCTCATTGCCATGAATGAACTGATGGAGGTAATATCTTTGGCATCATACTAAGTAGACAGATAAAGCCTTCATGCCCCAAAATGACACATTTGCCACTCCTACCAATTCCTGACTCTTTAACAAGATGATGAAGATCTGCTCAATTCTTATCTGGTTGGAGGAAACAGTTGGGCTCATTCATAGTTATCTCCAGCTACTGTGATAGCAGAAGTCCTGAGTAAGTTAGCAAGGAAATCAGATCAGTGGTCTAACAGTGAACAATAAGGCTGAGCTCTGATTAACATAAACTTGAAGCACTGAACTGTAATCAGAGCTATTACTGTAACACAGCCACAAAGGCGCTGTAGAAGTGGGGGATCATATTTTTGGGTATTATCCTTCCAACCCCTCCACACACACACACACACACACTGACACATGCACACACACACACACCACCCTAGGATACTTCCTCCAGCTGGTTCCTGTGAAGTGATTTAACAGATTCATTTCAGAAATCCAGCCCAAGCACTTCTACCAAAAAAAAAACCAAAACTGCTTTTGGCAAGGAAGTTGGATGGTCATGTTTGTAGCTAAGATTGTATTCTGTCACTCACACACATTTTTTGAAGTGTCCTCAAGATGGTGTTCATTCATTTTCACAAAATACATAAATCCAGTTGAAACAAAAGTTATTCATTTATGAATGTCAATATAAATCGACTAGAAGTATTTGAAGCAGGGAGCGCCAAGAAGTGCTCAGGAATGTGTGTGAATGAGAGAGAGAGAGAGAGAAAGAGAAATATATAGACAGAGAGATGAAGTGAGAGAGAAAGTGTGAGAAATTGAGAGGCTGATAGCAGGAGGAGCCAGAAGGTTTGGCTTAAAGCGGGTGTGCAGTGTGTGATGTCACCATTCAGCTGCTCCCGCTTAGCGTCAGAGAAAGGGAGGGCAAACAGAAAAGAGAGGGGAAGAGTGTCTGGAAAAAATATGCAAGTTTAGGGAGGGGTGTGTACTATATATATGTGTGTGTGTCTATGCATGCAGTGAATTAGAAAATCAGAGAGACCCATAGTTTGTTTGTTTGGGTCATAGGGCGCTGTTTAGCTGGAATCTACTTGATCAAACCCTGAGAGTGGCATAGAACCATGCTTTTGCTCTCTTCTTCTGTGTGTGTGTGTGTGTGTGTGTGTCTGTGAGCACAGGGCCAGGGAGTAGTGTGCCAAATCGGAGACTCAGGAAAGAATGCCATTGTTCAAGCTGCTTTGCACAGGGCACAGAGAGGTTGTGGCCACAAGGAATGGGATTTTTTAGTAGCCCACAAGAAAGTGTAGATAACCTATAGTCTCTGTTTCCTGCTCTCTCTCTCTCTCCCTCTCTTGTGGTCTCTCTATCCCTTCCCACTCTCCCCCTCACATGTTCCAGCATCTCTGAACAGAAAAGACAGGCAGGTGGTTCTCCTACTGAGCACCATCTCTCTCTCTCTCTCTCTCTCTTGTTCAGTGTCTCCTCCCAGACCAGCTGGAAGCCCAAGGAAGGAACTGGGAGGAGGATTTTGTGTGTGTGTGTGTGTGTGTGTGTGTGTGTGTGTGTGTGTGCTGGGAGTTGCCATTTTAAGACTTCCCTTTTTTTCTCCCCCTCTCACCGCCAAAGCTCCGCGTTTCAGTTTATGCTGTGTGTATGTTGAGCAAGAGAGAAACTGGACAATGGCTTCTCTTGGTCTATGTGTTTGAGGAGCCTCTGCGGTCATGTCAGGTCTGTCTCTCTGACAGTAATAATTAGCAATCGTTGGAGCTGGAGGAGCACAGACAGAGAGAGAGACACAGAGGGGGGTGGAGAGAGGAAGGAGAGACTGGGAGACAGACATAGATAGAGAGAGAAAGAGAGAGGGTGAGAGAGAGAGGAAGAGAGAGAGACAGAGAGAGAAAGAGAGAGGGTGAGAGAGAGAGAGGAAGAGAGAGAGAGAGAGAGACGCCCGCCCACAGCACAGAAAGCAGCACTAAGCTGAGGGGCGTAGTTCAGTGCCACTCCGCTTCCATCAAAGGGAGCTCCACTCCTCCGCTCCCTTCCCTGAAGTAGCCTCACACACACACACACACACAGCCTGACTTTATTGGGAGGAAAAAGGGGGAAGAAAAAGGAGACTGAAAAACAGCTTAAGCGTCCCTGCTAGGATGGAGCTCGTCTAGGACCCCCAGAGTCCCTGGTGTGGGGAGGGAAGCAGGCAGCCATGGCTGCTGCTGGAGCGACGGAGGGTGAGTCGGCATTTCCTCTCCTCTCTCCTCTTGTCCCCCCACTCGTACCCCGGCTGCCGTTGTGTGGGGGGCTGCCAGGATTATGGTTATCCAGGTTGTGACCCACAGCAGTGTGATGTTACCATAGGTTAGCCCGATTGACTAAGCATGCTATGGGTCAGTGTAAGCCAGACCGGGGTTGAATGAATGGCTTTGTGTTACACCATGTGGTGGCAGTTGAATTCATCTTGATGCTTGCGGGGCATTGCATTACAGCCCAGCTGGATGGGGGGTTAATGTGGTCTAATGTGGTGAGGTCCTTTTGGAATCAAGCCTTTCGAGTGTTTTTTGCTGTTGGTGTGGACTTAAGCTGAGCCACTCATCTTAGATGACATGGAGATCTTTTCTTTCTGATTTGTCTGTTAGAGAGAGAGAGTTTGAAATGCAGACTTAAGTATAGATTAAGAGACCACTTCTACCAACTTTGCCCAATCTCTCTCTTCTTAATTCTTAATATAGCTTCCAAACAGCATTGGGGGGAGGGAGGAGTGTCATCATTATGGACAAAGTATGGACAAATAATTTGGCTTCACTGTGTAAAACCATACTCTCAGTGTGTGGCTTTGATATATCCAAGTGACATGTGAACATATTCCTGTCTGTAGCGGTTCATATGTAGCAGTGGTGACTGATCTGTTTTATAGCCATTCATTTGACAGCAACTTCTGACCAAGAAGCCTCATGACTTCATCAATAATAAATCATATCGCTTGTATAGCCGATGAGATAAGCCTATTTAAAAAATGCTAACGATAAAATAATATGACTTTTATGTTATGTAGTCAAATCGTTTTAATGTATTTATGTAATATTTTTAATGAAACCAATGCAGACTCAGATATACTGTATTGCTGTTAGACCCACAGCATAAAGAACAAAGACAATATTCTGTCAGCAAATATTTTAATCCCTTGACAAGTTGGAGCAATTTCATAGTCGCAGATTCTCTGAAATGTACAGGTCAGGATTCAAGTAACTGGTAACTGAAAATGTGTGTATAAATGCATATGACCATACTACATCCATGCATCAATATGGCTTGGATTGGCCAACAGGGAGTTTGCGATGCTGTCTACTACATGAGGGTTTTATCAGCAAGAGGGTGTGGCTGGTGACAGTATGAGAGCAGCAGTCTGGTCTGTCATGTGTTTGACTAGCACTGTGGGGTTTTACAGCAGGTGTGGGGCTGGGAGATTTAAGATGATGAAGGCTTTGTTAAGAGCAGGTGCAGGGGTAGTGGTAGTGGTGGGAGTGGGGGTGGTGGTGGTGGGGGGAGTCTATCTATCTGCAGTCCTGACATGGCAGGGTGAGATGAGGCTCCAGGGGTGTGTTGGGATATTGGAGGGTGCTGAGGTTTTGGATTTGTGTGGGGAAGCTCACAGCAAGGTTCTCCCAGCATAAAAGGCCTTTCTTACTTGAATTGTCTTTTTTGGAGGGCTTTTTTTTGTTTGGACAGGCTGCTCTGCACCCCTTGGCAGAAACAGAAGGCCTACTGACAGTTTGACTATGGATGTTTGCTTTTAATGTGTTTAATTTCCACTTCTAATTAACTTTTGTGAAAGCACTGGTGCATAGATATTATGATGTGTGTGTGTGTGTGTGTGCGCGAGAGAAAGTGTGTGTGTGTGTGTGTGTGAGAGAGAGGCAGAGTGAAGAAAAGAGACTGAAAATGCATGAATGAGATGGAAAGACAGAGAGAGAGAGAGAGAGAGACTGAGATATCTGAGTCATATTACTGCAGGAAATGTGAAAATAGGCAGTTGTCAGAGTTACACTGCAGACATGGCAGAAAATTCACCTGCAGGTCAAGCAGATTAAATAAACTGTCTAGATTACAGTCCCTTTTCACTGTCTTAAGCATACAAGCCTTTATTTAACAGTGCACTGAGCATATATACACATGTATGCATTTGCCATTTTGTGTTCTCTTTGCAGTATGCCATGTCTGATGTTGTATTGCTGATAACCAGAAGCTTTTGGGCATGCATGCAAAATGGTTATCCTGAAATGAACTAACCCCTGTCTGTGTGTGTGCATCTTATCCTGTTGTAAACATTAGATAGATATCTAGATATATAAACATTAGATAGATAGTATATATTATATAGATACTTTTATTATCCTATTGGAATTTCTGAATGACTGTTTGTTTCAGTCATTCAGACACTCACATTTTCCACACCAGTACAGTGCCCTTTTTACATACATTATTTGATGCAGGCCACATATTCTAGTATTCATGAGCTGCAGTGAAAACTAGTGTTTTTATTTCCTCTTAACATGCATGTCTCCCTCAAATGTGTGTGTGTGTGTGTGTGTGTGTGTGTGTGTGGCCCAGTGACTCCATCATGTGGACTGTGTGCATAATGCTCTCCTCCCTATCTCATTAGTGTCCTCGCAGGGCTCAGACATCGCTAAAGATGAAAGAGTCCCTTTGCAATGACAGCACGGTAGTTATGGTGCCAAGGTCGGGGACTGGTGCTAATGGGGACGGTGGTGACACAGCGAACACACACACACACACACACACACACACACACACACACACACATACACACACAGTCACAAGTCACAGGCTCAATCCCCTTTCATATATTCCCTTTTTGTGCTGTTCTGTGCTCTGTCTGAGGATCTAAAATAGGCCTCCTATCTGAGCCTGTTCGCTGGCACGTGGCTCCTGTCACAATGATGGGTCCCAGGCTGCCATGTGTGATGTACCCCCTCCCCCCCACCGCCACCAACGCAGCCAACCCCCCAATCCCACCTCCCTCAGAGAACACAGACTTGCTTCATCAACATAAAGCCGTCTCTTGAACTGTCATGGGAGTTCCGAGGAAGGCCATTGTGTGGAACCTTCTAGAGTTACCGGAGCACTATGGCCACAGAGAAAGAACAAGAGCAAGTGAGAAAGTGAGGGATTTGATAAGAAAGCCCTGCGCAGGCCAGGGAAAGGTCAAGCTGCCAGAGACTGAATAGACGGCCCTGGAATAGGGACCCAGCTGTGGGAGAAAACAGGAGTAGGCTGCTGTCGATGGTGTTGTTGTTGATGTTGCTGTTGGAGAATCTGGTTTAATCCTCTCTTTATCTGGTGCTCAAGCGGCACTGGGGCCTTTGCAGATGGGGAGATGTGTGTCATCTGTGGGTAAACAATAAAGCTGCTCTTGACCCAGTGGTGAAACTTAGCCGGGTTCAGCCACCCCCCTCTGGCTCTCACTCGCTCCCTCACTCACACACTGTGTGTGAGACACGGGGGGCAGAGCTGGTCTTTGTTCATGGAATTATAATCTGTAATATGTAGTTATTCTGCATATCCATCTTTCCAGTATCCAGTTAAGGGAATGCTCTAACATATATTGACATCTATTCACATTTACATTTATAGATTTCTGTGCTTAGGAAAAGAAATAAGGAAATCTGAAATCAGCCATCACCTACGTCAGCTGTCATAAGAACTATAAAAAATATTGGTAATACGTTACTTAAGAGTGTCGACAAGAGTGACATGAGTCTGTCATAAACATGACATGACATTTGTCATGAACAACGTTTTTGTAATGTTTGCATCCCAAACAGTGTCAACTTTACATTACAAAAACTGAATGACACTTAAAGATAACAGTCATGAACTTAAAAAAAAAAAAGTGTCATTGATGTAACACAATACGTCATGTCATGTTTGTGACGGGCTCCTGTCAGTCTTATGTTGACACCCTCAGGTAAAGTGTATCCGAAATGTTTAGTGATGCTGTGATCATGTTGAGATCATGTTGTACGTGTGTACATGTGTATGTAAATTACTCACTTGCTCACACCAAAAGAAAAAGGAAAGTTATGTCTTTGTGTACGTGTGTCTGAATGTGTGTTTCAGTGTACATGTATGAGAGGATGAGTGAGTGTGGAAGTGTATTTTATGTGTCTGTGATGTGTGTTTGTTCGTGTGGGTGCCTTATGTTGCCTGTGTGTCTTGCAGGTGTGTGTCTGAGTGCTTTGTGTGTGTGTGTGTGTGTGTGTGCGTGGGTGGGTCTGGCAGGGGGAGAGAGATGGATGTCTTCTCATAAGCACGCTGCTGGTTTGGGTAATTAGTTTGCACTGGAGCTTGGCCTTGCGGCCTTAATCACAGATCCTCATTTTTCTTCACAGTCATTAGGACTTGTTGTACCTCAGTCCCCAACTCACCCAACAGCCCCGGGGCTCTTCCCACTCACTATCTGTGTGTGTGTGTGTGTGTGTGTGTCTGTTTGCACGCCTGGCCTGTTTACTTACTGTATCGGCCACCTGCACTGAACAGCTATCAAGAGATCTACCTAGAGGAGAAGAATAGTTCTTCACTTTGTTGGATTGATATTCTTTGTTTCTTTTGTTTGTTTTTGTTTTGTTTGTCTGTCTTGTTGAAACAATGCTTGCGTCATGCATATACTGTAAGTTCAAGATTCTCTGTTGCAGGTTGTATAAACATGAGATAATTGTTCTTTGTCTCTTTCTGTAAGTCTGTACTCACCTCACCTGTTGTCATTATGACAGATAGTGTATAGTGCTGTCAAAACAGCAACACAGCTGAAAAAGCAAAACAAAGGTAGACTTTTAAACACATTTCTCTCTCTCTGTCTCTCTTTCTCTATTTATTTCTCTGCAGGTTGAGTGGTGGCCAGTGGCATCTCCTTGTCATCTTTTGAATGTCTCTCACCATGGCCAAGCGTGAGACTGGGAGCACCAGCCCTGTCGTGCGGCAGATCGACAAGCAGTTCCTGGTGTGCAGCATCTGCCTAGATCACTACCACAACCCCAAAGTGCTGCCCTGCCTGCACACCTTCTGCGAGAGGTACAGGCTGCAGGCCTACACAACACCCAGACACACTCAGCCTAGGGCGCCCTACGCTTTGTTTGTATTTTTTTTTGGGGGGGGCGGTTGTTTTCTAGTTCTAGGGAGCTTTTTAAAACTCTAGAATACACAGCCCTGATAGGAGCGGTTCTTTGATCCACAGAATCCTTGTTGTTTTTTGGGCATGTCTGCTTGGATGAAATGTCTGAGGTTTCCAAAAAGCTTTTGAGCTTTGAGCTTGGGTTTGATGGTTTGTTTTTCTTTTTCTGTCTGAAAAGTAACTGCCCCAGGAACACAGCTGTACCTGAGGTAACAGTTGAAGCAACACTGATTTGTTTTTTGAGAAAATCACCAAATGAAAGCTTGTATAAAATACATATATTTACTTTATCTTCATTAATTTATCATTAGATTGTCGGTCTTGTCTTGCCATAGCTTCAGTATGCTTGGGGACATTTGGTCTGTCTCCAGCACTGTTAAGAGGATGATTTTACTACGGGCTGAATAAACAGAGCTTGATTTAACCTGCAACTGGAAATGAACCATCCTGAGGTTTTGTGTTTTACCCTCGGTAAAACCCACCTCACTCTAAAATTTTAATGCCATAGATCACAGCTCTTACATCTTGAGTAAACACAGTTTAAACCCAAGAGTTTCACTCTCTTGTACAAAGTATATGAGGTGTAAGGCAATCTTGAATCCTTTATGCTCAGTCTTGCCTTCTGTTTCTCTCTTCTTCCTGTCTTTTTCTCTCTTTAGTCTCACACACACTCATTTCTTTCTATCTTTGTATTTTTGTCATAATCATAAACTCATGTAATATATGAAAAGTTCAGATGCAAAACCCTCCAAGTCCATTTGCGATGAATGTACAGAAATATATATATATATAATTTTGAACTTTATTATTAAACTTTATTATTATCAGTCCAACACCAGTAATGGTAATAACATTCTAATTGCAGTTCCATAGAGATAACTTGGAAATTATAAAAAAATAAAAAACATTTTTTGCATATTTTTGAAAATGGACTTTGGAGATTGTTTTGCATCTGAACTCTTCATATCCATACACTTTTGCAACTCTCCCTCCCTGTGAATTATCTTGCAGTAACCAAAGTCCATCCCTGTTATACTTTTCCAGTATGCAGGTGTAATTTTCAGATATATCTCCTCATGGGTATTTAATGCCTGCAGTGGTGGATGTTATTTGCTTTTCTGCCAGCTGGGGTATGATAGAAGAGTTTACTAACTCCTAGACCAAGCGTATCAAGAAAATGAAATTAAGACATGTATTTTTAGACTAAGTAAGCTATTTATTAAAAGACTATTTGTGCAATGCTGGTAATAAATAATAAAATAACTGGGAAACTGAGTGGTGCCCAGGGACAGCGCAAGCTGGGTAGTGGGCCATGCTGTCCTCACAGAGTGTAGTGGTCCTCCAGGAGGGAATATTCTGGAACCACTGGCCTGGTCTTCATGGCGGGGGGCGCAGATTGTCTCCTGAGTCCATCTCCTCCTGAGACAAGCTCTTGAATTTTAAATGATATTCAGTTGCCCCAGAAGTGCTGTCAGGCTATCCATGCCAGGCAGGTTTGCTAGGATAGGCTGAACCTGGCTGGCCTCCCAGTCCATCGGCTCCTCTTCGTCCGTGGCTGGATGGAGGATGAGGACATATTGGGGCTGGACCACGCTGGCCTCCCAGTCCATAGGCTCTTCAATGCAGCAAACATTTTGTGGTGGCAGCAACGTCCAACAGCTGTTTTGCTCCATCTATCAAGTTGCTTGCAAATTGTGAAATTCTGTGAAATTCCTTTGTCTAAAAATTCTTGAATCTTCAGTCTTGTAAATGTGAATGTCATATGTGTGGGGAATTGCTGAATAGAATCTTACTAATGACATGAAGTCTGAAGGTGTCATAAAGGCTGCACGTGTCATAAAGGCCACTTTTCTTAAAATTCTGTGACCTAGTTACATGCAAATACTAATACAGGATTTCATATGTGTATTTTCATGGCTTTTTAGCAGACACATTATTTTCAAAGTGGAATACGATAGAAATACTACATTATTATCAGAAATACTGCAATTTAAAATAAATGTAAACATTTTCGCAAACGTAGAGGAAAAATTGTTAATTATTAGATAGATGTTAATGATGGCAAAGAAATCTTATTAATTAAGGCAAAGAAATCTTACAGCCTTAATCTATTAGACCAGTTATAGTCTTTGTAGTCCTTAAACATCTAGTTATAGTCAGAAACATATTACTCTACATCACTGTACAATAAATGACCAGAGCATCATATAAGTAACATGGAAAGTAATTGATCAACTAAGTATAAAGTGAAGAGATCTTTTTGAATCTACAAGCTGTCAGAAGAAGGTATGACAGCAGCCAACTCATTCCACCATTAAGGTACCACAAAAACAGAGTCTTGACTTAGACCTCTAAGCAATGATAGTCAGCCGACGCAACACGTGCCCATTGGTGGAGCGAAGCGGTCTAGAGGTCTTGATCATGTCACTGAAACAGGATGGTGCAGATCCAGAGTCCGGTGTGCCATTGTGAGAGAGTGAATTTACAATTACATATATACAATAGGATGTAGAGAAACTTAAGAGGAGTGACCTTTTTGGTTGAGCAAAGGCCAAACATTCTGGATCATCTGCAAAGGTTTTCACATCACATGCTGGGACGCTAGCCAAAAGTGCATTACAGTAATCCAGTTTTTAAAGAATCATAACCTGTACAAGTTAAGTTGAAAACTGTGTGAGATCAGGTCTGATCTTAATATTGTACAATGTGAATTTACAACACATGATGACTGCAGCAATATGTTCTTGGTCATGCCCAGGTGCAAGCAGGGGAGTGGGCCACATTATCCTTATAGACTGTAGTGGTCCCTCAGTGTGGAATCTTCTGGAACCACTGGCCTGGTCTTCATGGCAGGCGGTGTAGTTTGTCTCCAAAGTCCATCTCCTCACCACACAGGTGGCTCTCTGGAAGGCCTTGAATTTAAATTGATAGTCAGATGCCCCAGCATTGCAGTCAGGCCTTCCACTCCAGACAGGAAAGGCTGAACCGGACTGGCCTCCCAGTCCATGGACTCCTCTGTGTCTCGGGCCCATGGTGAAGCAGCATTACACTGGCCTCCCAGTCCAGTATAGCAGTATGTTCAGAAATAGTAAGTCTATCAGCAATCTCACCTCAATCTCGCTTCTTCATAGTTATCTTAACAACTTCAACTTCAACAACTTAAGCATTTAGCCTATTAGCTTGTGGCAGTTAGGCTATGGTCCTTCTCAGGGGAATAAAGAGGTTCAGATCATATGTTAATGAACCATGTTCATAAGTGCTATTAAAAGGCATAATACTGCCTCCATGATGGATGGCATACTGCACTGACAGTGTTGCAATTACTTTAGTCATATAACACATGGGCATAATAATTAAATTGCAGTAAGTCAAAAGCCACAATTGTAGAAAGAGTCAGAAGTACTGTACCTATTGATCTTGTTTGTAAAGAGTGATGTTTGAAGGGTGAGGCTTCGGTACGGAATTGTGTTTTTGCCTCCTGACAACTTGTTTTGTTATATTATTTGATTACCATTTTTATTTGTTGTATTATTTAAACCCAACTCTTACTGGTGCTGTTGCCAGGTCTTTTCTTTTAGTCACTCTTTTTATGATATTATAATTATATTTATATGATGCCAATATGTAGTCCTGGATGTATAAATCAGGGCTTCTTAAACTTTATTGGGCCGGAGGCCCCTCATGGAGTGGAACTTTCCTCAAGGACCCCTCATAATCGCAATCGTGGGAGTTATGAATGCAATGCGATTGAACTCTATCTTGATCTCTAGTATTTTTCTCCCCATAACACAAGTTTATACTTAGCAAAATATATACTATAGAAAAATCTATATTTATACTATAGCATAATCTTTCACGGACACCCTGGCAACCCACTGTGGACCCCTGGGTATAAATGATGTAGACATCGGAAAGCAAGTGCAAATGCAGAAACGTTATGGACCGTTTTTAGTCCTGCTCTCCATCCTACCTCTACCTATTGATGTCTGACACTTTTCTAGACTATGTGCAGCTTTCCCACCAGTATCCATAATTTATTTTCGTCTCAGCAAAATCACATTATCCGCGGTTTCCTTTCTCAGCTGCACTATCTGGCTGCTGGCTGACCTCCTTGGATTCCTTAAAAAAGTCGACCACGCTCCATTACCTGTCAATAACAAGGCAGCGACTAGGGTTTGAATAGCAATTAAGGGTGGCCCCCTTACACCCTGTGGTCCTTTTAAGCAAAGTGATACTATGACATCAGCCTGACTTTACAAGAGTAATAAACTCTAACCCCCCCGACCTCCTCCTAAAAATAGGCCAGAAAGAGTGGGGATTGAATAGCAGCATAAAATGGGCCACTGGTCTCCCTGACTTGGGTTGAATGTTTTCTTGTGTTGTCATGCTGAAACCACGTCCTGAGAACACAGAGAGCGGTCTCATGCAACGATGATGACACAGCTTGCTGGCAGTCCGTGCTCATTCCTGCTTTCTGCTTTGACTCATAAATCCGGAATGTTCTTCTTCTCCACCTTTTTATTTTCCGATCTCATCCACTGTGCTGGACTAAGCTTTTAAGTATAGAGAAGCTAGCACTTGTCCTGCAGTAAGCTCCCGTAATAGCTATTTATGACAGTTGCTCTGTAATACAAGGCTGGCACAGGCTGAGGTTTTTGAAATGCTTCCTAGGTTTGATAGGATTACCATATTGCAGCACATTCAAACTTGCTCAGCATAGATTCAAGACAGCAAAACATTTTTTTTGTTTGATGAGATTCTGTGTTCAATTATTGATTATAGTCCATGTATTAGACATGGATTTGATATTTACATATTGCTGAGACAACCTTTCATGGTGATTAGAACACATACTGATAGCCAGCATGACTTTTGATGGATATTTGCAGAGCTGTTTAGAATTCCATGTGTGCACTGACATTTAACAGGCATCAATCCAGTAGCAGGGTTTGCATCAGAAGAGTCTGACACCACATGCATGCACACCCAAGCGCGCGCACACACACACACACACACACACACACACACACACACACACACACACACACACAGAGACATACAGAAACACACACTTGAAGTCTGAAAACATTAGTCATGACTGTTCACTCTCTCTGTCTTCACAGATGCCTACAGAACTACATTCCCCCTCAGTCCCTAACGTTGTCATGCCCAGTGTGCCGCCAGACTTCTATTCTGCCTGAGAAGGGTGTGGCAGCTTTGCAGAACAACTTCTTCATCACCAACCTGATGGAGGTGCTCCAGCGTGACCCGGAGTGTGCCCAGCCTGAGGCCTGCAGTGTGCTGGAGTCTGTCAGTGCTGCCTCCGCATGTCAGCCTCTTTCCTGCCCCAACCACGAAGGCAAGGTAAGGAGACACAAAACACACACACACACACACACACACACACACACATTTACTTAAAGAGATGTATGCAGAAAAAGTAAACACATGCACACGCGCACACACATACACACACACACACATAGTCATACAAGACATGTAAATGTACACACTTATATGTACATATCTGACACATTGATTAATCCACTAAAAAATGGGTTCTTAGACATATGAAAATACTAAATCACCTCAACACACATTCAGAACGCTGGTTTCTGCATAAATCAAGCTTTAATTGATGAGGGCAAAGCATGGTTAATGCTCCTCTGTGGATTAAATATACATTAGCTTTGAGATAAATGCTACTTAGCAATTTTGTCAGCATCGTAGCTGCTCCTGCAAGAAGGCCAGAGTGGTTAGACTACGTACTCTGGTACTGACACACACTCAAACAGCTGAGACTGCAGTTCCTGAACATACACACGCACACAGACACTAACACATACTCAGTTACCATGCAGAGTTTCATGAAAATTGCTGTCTCATGCTGTTGATGTCACACTTATAATTCTTACTTTTCTCACTTTAAAACCTCTCCTTAATCCCAAATACTTGTTCTTTATTTAGTGAATTCCTCATAGCAATGAACTTGTCCAGATATCAGACTGAACATTGTTTTGATGTTGATTTAGCCAATTAATTCCAAACCCCAGAAGACCTTAATGCAATGTATTAATGCAATGGATGCATTTATAATTTTTTTTTTCTGGCTCCTCTGCTCCCCCTGCAGGTGATGGAGTTTTACTGCGAGTCATGCGAGACCGCAATGTGCCTGGAGTGCACGGAGGGGGAGCACAGAGAACATGTGACGGTTCCACTGCATGATGTTCTAGAACAGCACAAATCTGCCTTGAAGAACCAGCTAGATGCCATTCGCAACAGGTATAATGGCAGTTTCAAATCTCTTAATTAACTTACTGACCAATCATTTTCAACATGTGTGAAAGCACTTCCTATCACACTTTCTACAGTATTATCAAATAAGATTTAACAAATACAGTGGTATGGGTGTGTGTGTGTGGAAGTTCGATGAGGGTTCCTTATGAGCCAAATATATTCGGAAATATAATTGCACATTACACCTGAGGCTCAAAGATCTGCCCAGACCATCATGCCCACACCACCGTGTTACACAATCATGCACACCTCATTAAAGGAAGAGCCCTAGAAGCTCATCAGTTTGACTCCCTCCATCTCTAGGAAAACTCAGGTGGACTTCTGTAAAACACCCCCATGGCTTTCAGCTTTCAGCCAAATAAAGGATTAACCTTCCAGATTTCATACAAAGAACTGTTTGTATAGGGAAGACATTCAACAGTTTTCCTGCAAAAGAAAGATTAAGTATGATTAACCATGAAAAAGCTTTGGCAGCCACTAAAGATATTATTGTTAAACAAAGCCTGGAAAGTGAACTCTGCCTAAGGACATTGGTGGACCAAACATGCGGTTCTCTCTTACCTCAGGTTGCCCCAGCTGACAGCAGCCATCGACACGGTGAATGAGATCTCCAAGCAGCTGACAGAGCGCAAGAATGAGGCGGTGAGCGAGATCAACAGCACGTTTGAGGAGCTGGAACGAGCATTACACCAGCGCAAAAGCGCCCTCATCACCGACCTGGAGAACATCTGCAGCACCAAACAAAAGGTGGAGCACATTGTCCCGTACTCACCTCGAAGCAGCATATTAGGTTGATGTTTGATTAGCTAGGCTGTTGTATGACTCTGTCCAATCCAGCCCACTTGCCTTGTTTCTGGTTGACACAGAAGCCTCTTTGAGCACATAGAGTGGACAGCTAAAGGACTACAGGGACCAGTTATCGGGATTTAGAAGCATCATGGGCTATACCTTTAAATCAGACTGTGTCCTTCTCTCTCTCACATTGCTGTATGGTTACAGCATGCTAGCCACAGCTCCTTAGACCAATTTATTTTGATTAGGCAGGCTGACAGAGCTGCACTCTCTGAATAACAAAGCAAGGCCATTTAAATTTTCTTTTTAACTCACTATGGTTTGACCTGGCTCTGTGGCTTTCAAAGCCCGCTCGGCCACCTCCGACCACAGGCGAGCCAAATAAACTCCCCAGTGAGGTTTTTTACCTGAGGAGAAGGTCAATTTAAATTGAGCAAGAAGAACCTGTGCTCTTTGAAGCTTGTCCTGTGTGGTAATTGACCTCTAAAAGACTCAATAGGACAGTGCAGAGTATTGACAGACTGCTTGCTGGTCGACGTGAATGAAGATCCAAGCTGTAGACCTTTTCTAAGCTTCTCTAAAACCCTAAACCCCCACTTCCTTTCTATCTCCCATACACCATTTATTTCTTGTTGCACCATTCTTTTTTTGTTTTGGTATCCATTCCCAATATGTGTATTGTGTATGTGTGTTTGTGTCTCTCATCCAGAGATCAGGGTTTGGAAGGTTAACTGGAGTTAATGAGCATCACAATTTACTGTCATCATCTTACAAAATTCAAAATTAATCTTACAAAATACAATTCATTGAAATGAATTGGGCCAGTACTTTCTTACTCTCCCCTGTTCTTATAATGCATCCTTGGTCTTACCTTACCATCCCTTCTTGTCTCTTTCTCTCTCCCACTCTCCTTCTGTCTCTCTCCCTACCTCTCTTGTTCTCCCTCTCTCTCTCTTTCTCCCTCTGTCCCTACCTCTCTTCCCCTTTTTCTTTCCCTCCCTCTCTCCTCTCTCTATCCCTCTCTCCTTTCCTCTCTCTCTCTCCCTCCCTCGCTCCTTCTCTCTCTCTTCCTCAGGTGTTGCAAGCCCAACTGACTGCACTCCTGCAGGGCAAGGAGAACATCCTGAGCAGCTGCAGCTTCACGGAGCAGGCCCTGTCTCACGGCAGCGCCACCGAGGTGCTGCTGGTGCAGAAGCAGATGGGCGAGCGCGTTGCGGCACTGGCACAGCACGACTTCCCCGAGCGACCGCATGAGAATGGCCACCTGGACTGTCAGGTGGAGACAGAGGGCCTGCGGCGCTCTATCCAGAACCTGGGTGTGCTGCTCACCACCGCTGCAGTGGGCCACACTAGCGTGGCTACAGGTGAGGGCCTGCGCCACGCACTGGTTGGCCAGCCAGCTACCGTCACCGTCACCACTAAGGACAAGGGCGGCGAGCTGGTGCGTACGGGCAATGCCGAGTTGCGGGCACGCATCCTCAGCGCTGACGGTTCAACACACGCTGAGGCCGACGTAGCCGACAACAAGAATGGCACATACGAGGTGACCTATGCCATGCGCGCCGAGGGTGAATTCTCATTCCAGCTGATGCTCTACGGGCAGCCTGTGCGGGGGAGCCCCTTCCGCCTGCGTGCCGTCAAGGCCTCGGATGTGCCGCAGTCGCCCGACGATGTGAAGAGGCGGGTGAAGTCGCCAAGTGGAGGCGGGGGTGGCCATGTCAGGCAGAAGGCTGTCAGGAGGCCCTCCAGCATGTACAGCACTACTAAAAAGAAGGAGAACCCCATTGAAGATGAGCTCATCTACAGAGTGGGTGAGTAGAAACATTCCCTGTCTACTTCTAATTTCCAGTGTTTCCCCTGTGATGTGTTCTATTCATTTTAGATAAATAGTTCTGTCATTGTTTACATACAGTATATTAGATATCACTGTGAAAAGGAACTATGTGGAGTGCTAGCTGGTTTACATACTAAAATATTGTTTTGCTACATTGAATATTATGCATGATGAGATCCATGACATCAAGCCTTTACTTGACACATAAAAGTAAAAAAATAAAAGTAGTTGTCCAAAAATGATCTGTGTTGTTGATTGTCTCCAGGCACACGTGGTCGTGAACGAGGGGAGTTCACCAACCTACAAGGCATTTCTGCCTCAAGCAATGGACGCATTGTGGTGGCTGACAGTAACAACCAGTGTATACAGGTTAGTGCCTGTCAGGGAAAGTGCTTTTTAAGAGATTAGTTGCAAGCACCCCTTTGGAAAACAGTTATATATAATTGAATATTTTTGCAGACTTTGGTCTTGTCATTCAAAGATAATTCCAGTTATTTTAAACTAACCACACCTCTGCCACAGGTCTTCTCCAATGATGGGCAGTTTAAACTGAGATTTGGGGTCAGAGGTCGTTCCCCAGGGCAACTGCAGCGCCCCACTGGAGTGACAGTGGATACGAATGGTGACATCATTGTAGCTGACTATGACAATCGATGGGTCAGCATCTTCTCTTCAGATGGGAAGTTCAAGGTAAATGTGGGAGCAGTAGAAATGCCAAAATTATCTGTCTGAAGTCACAATACAATCACCAGTATAAACTCAACTCTTAACTTCTTTACTTATGTGAGTGTCTGAATTCCAATGAACGTTTTACCCTAGGGCTACACTGGATGCATAATGGAAGCATTAAGTCAAGTGATACATTTAAAAGACTGGTCTATTTTTTGGAAAGTTTGCTGCGCTGCCGCGTCTGGTGTAGCCAGTTCCACTGATAAGAGTGGAAGGTAATTGGCAAATGTGGCTTTGAAAGGTGTCCGATGTAGCCTCCCTGTTATAGACCAAGTTGGTCCAAGTCTGTATCAGGTCATTTTCTAAATCACAACTTGGAAAAATATGACTTCATCCAACATCTACAGGGAGGCTACACTGGGTGCGTTAAGTCAAAGACGTATCTGCCGTAACAATTAGCTTCCGCTATAATCAATGGAACTGGCTACACCAGACAAGGTTGCGCAGCGGACATTCTGAAAAAATCCTAGTCTTTTCAGTGTAATTTTTACATGACATGACTTAGCTTCCGTAACACCTCCAGTGTAGCCCTGGAGTCAATCAGAACTTGTAAAAATATGACTTCACTCAGCATCTATGGGAAACCATGTCCCACTTGTTCCTGCACAGAATAAAATTGGAGCAGGCAGACTTATGGGACCAAAGGGAGTAGCAGTGGACAAAAACGGCCACATCATCACCGTGGACAACAAGGCCTGCTGCGTCTTCATCTTCCAGTCCAATGGCAAACTGGTGACCAAATTCGGTGCAAGAGGAACATCAGACAGACAGTTTACAGGTACAGAGTGATGTGTGTAACAATTTCAGATAATGCCTGGATCACTTACTACTACACTCACTATAATTAACACAGGAAGATTCCATAACAAGTCACTCAATAATTAACATAAATAACATTAAAACATTAATTTTAATATTCAGTTCCTTGTACACTCTCAGAGATCCTGTGTTTGTCCATAAGGGTGTGTGGCAGCTTTAGATTTACACAGAGTTTTAGCAAGTTTCATATACACATAATTTTATCTTCATTAGTTGCAACACTTAGGTCTAGCCAGCACAATACAGTGATTTCCCAAATATAAGCCTCACCATATCTAAACCTCAGGTCTGTGTTTTATGCAAACTAAACAAAACAAAACAATCTATTGACCTCACCCATGTATTAACCTCAGTTTACTAAAAAATACCTATATCACAATCAGATCAGATCAAGTAGAAGGACAAAAAGAAATGCAATCCTATATATAGCCCTCACCCCAAATCAATGTATTAACCTTGGATAATAATAATAATAATAATAATAATAATAATAATAATAATAATAATAATATGTCAGTAGAGTCAGAATAAGGTGATCCAAATCCCCTCTGACTCTTGTAGCCAACAGTAAAACATGAGCCTTATCATTGGCTTTGAGGCAACTGTCCACTGGTTGTGGTAATGACTAGACATCTAACAAAGAGGAACCAGAATGGACTGATAATGAGCAGAGAGGAAGTGACTTTAATGACGGGCCAGATTTACCCAGGCTTGCTACCAGTGATTTGCATGCTCTCAAACAAGTATTTCATCCTTTCATGCAGTCACTGTCAATGTCCAGCATTAGTCCACAGTTTTTTTATTGAAGAGGCTGCTTGATTAAAGCCACCGTCGTGATGTGGGTAAAGATCTTCTCAGCGGGTCTAAAGTCACCCAGAACGTTTTTTGACTGGGAGCTTTCAGTACATTTAGACCGTGAAATCATGGCATTAGACTAATTGTCATGTGGTGGAAGAGCAGACAGTGTTGAAGATTTGGATTGCCTGCTTCTTTTGTTCTTTTTTTTTGGCTGTGCATGCCTGCCAATTTGCAGGAATTTAGTTGGCCCACACGGAATGTAGCTTACAGAATGTAGCTTACAGAATGTAGCGTCCCTGATTGACCCTACATATGGTGTTGTTACTGTACTGATTATTTGCTAACATAATAAGGCCTGAGGGAGAGAAATGTGGAGTTTCCATATTATCTCATGAACTGTCACTGCAGATCTCCATGACCTCAAAATGGGCCTAGTTAAACATTACCATAAAGCATGTCATGTAGTAGTTTATATTGTTTTTCAAACCGATTACATTTAATCATGTAACTTGATCATTACATTTGATCGGCTGTTTACTGTGATTGTGTAAACACATTGTTTCTTAACGCAAACATAGAAATCATCGTAATCTCATGATTTAGAATCACAAAGACTCATATAGCTAAACTAAATCCATATGTGTGTGTGAGTAATTTGATTCCAGGTCAGATATTAGCAATGGGAGTGTGGCCATAGAGGCGTTCCCTTCCATTGTTTATTTTCTGAATGGCAATGCTGACGTCAACCTTTATTTTATTCCCTCTAGACAAGAGTGGTGCAAACAATGCACTGGAGCAAAAGCTTAGTAAATCAGGCCCAGTGTTCAGTAAGTACACTACTGGATGTGTAAGTTACCTGCTCTGTGTCTGTATGTGATGTAAACGCACCAAGGGACATCTGTTGTCTGGTCTTTTTTACCATTTCATTCTCACTTTCTTTGCCTTTCCCTTCCTTTCTTTTTATATATTTCTTTCTTTCTTTCATTTTCTCACCCTTGTTTCCTTCTGTATGTATTTGTCTTTCTTTCTTTCATTCAGTCTTTCTTTCTGTCTTTTATTTTTTTCACTCTTGTTTGCTTCTTTATTTATTTGTCTTTGTCTTCCTTTCTTTCACTGTCTCATTCTTTTTTTCTTTTTCTTCTTTGTGTTTGTGGTTGTAATTTAGAACCTAAAATGAGGTTGTGTTATTGTTTTGTTCAGTACTGGAGTTCATATTGTGTCCTTATTTACATTTTTCCACATTCATCAGACTGAAGTGGTTAACATGTCTGTGTGGTTGTGACAGCAGCATAAACCAAATTCAAAATGTTGTTTAATCTCTTTAAACCCTTTACCACCATGACCATTTAAATAAATAACTAGTGTTCTGCGTCGCTGTTGTTTTGAGCTGAAGACATCTGTCATCCCTTTAACACGGAGTTCCCCAGCACAGACAAAAATAGATCTTCCTCCTCCACTTATGATTCACCATCCCCTCTTCCTCTCTGCACTCTCTTTCTCTCTCGCATGTCCCTGAAGGTCCACATTTTGTCGCCGTAAACAACAAGAATGAAATCATTGTAACAGATTTCCACAATCATTCTGTGAAGGTAAACTTTCTTTTATGCTTACCTTTGTGTCAGATTTAGCCATAACTACATTTACAGACAGTTTTTTTGCTAGTTTAAATCAAATGATCAAAACTGAGTTGGTTACAGTCTTACAGTCTTCACAATTATATTTACAATGCATACAGAGCATAAATTTAGCCAGTGTTTCCCTGTTGTGCTCCCAAGCTAACAATTTCCATGCGCTGTCTGGGACAGATAGGCCTACAGTCTACATCCTGTTGTAGGAGAGGTTGATATACAGTGACCTGGCCCCATTTCCTCTAGGTGTACAGTGCTGATGGGGAGTTCCTGTTTAAGTTTGGCTCTCATGGTGAAGGCAACGGCCAGTTCAACGCCCCCACCGGGGTGGCTGTGGATTCCAATGGCAACATTATTGTGGCAGACTGGGGAAACAGCCGGATACAGGTAGGACAGTGTTATCTGGTCATAGTATATATTGTACTATAATAACAATCTGGTATTTATCACAAGGTTTGACCTAACACAGATGGTATGCACAGACACATTTATTACCACTGGAAGTTTCTGCTCAGTTTACTGGACTGCACAAACCCTTGGGGAGCTTTGAGCTCATCTTCATTCATCACTACATTGTGTGTCTCTGTGTCAGTGCGTCTCTGCGTCTTTTTTCGACATATTGGAAAATGTAGTGTTTATCTTATATTTCTCAAAATTTTACCATCTTATTTCAGCAGGCTCCCCAGCTCACAATATGACAAGCATTATCAATCAGCTAATGGCTCTTTACTACCACCTTGTGGTATAAGTGTGGAAAGGGCAACCATAAACTTAAGGCATGATTATTAAATGGCTTGTAAACTGCTTTATGGCAGCAAGAGTTTGCTGCATGACACCTTGCCAAAAATGTCTCCCTATATACTGAAAGGCTTCCATTTCTTTTCAAGGTTTAGTGTTAACCTTTCCTTGTCTCCATGTATTAAATGTATCCATAAACAAAGCATTTTGTTGTTGATGTATAAGAGCAGCAACACTCTAGAACTCTGTGTTCTTCCAGTTCATTCATTTTTCCCCTTTGTCATTCTCACTCACATTTAGTTCATACACACAAGACTAGGACAAAATTTTACTTCATATACAACGCTGCAGACTCCACAGGTGTAAGTAAATGAACAATGAGAATAATGTATTTGTCTACATCATACTTTGTCTTCTAGGTGTTTGACAGCTCAGGTTCTTTCCTGTCCTACATAAACACCACGGCTGACCCCTTGTACGGACCCCAAGGCCTGGCCCTCACGTCAGATGGCCATGTGGCAGTGGCTGATTCTGGGAACCACTGCTTCAAGGTCTACCGCTACCTGCAGTAACGCTACCTGCAGGTGTCAGGTCAGCGGACAAGATTTGATCACATCTAAGCACTGAACAAGGACACAACTAAATGTACTGAAACAGGGTGCCATGACCTTCCTGTTGTTTGCCATTTTAATTTGCACATCCTTGCTTCCTTTTTTTGTAGTTTTCTCAGATGGACATTCTGTAGTAAGAACCATTTGCAGAGTGAGAGTAGAGTTTCAATATCAAGCCTGATGTAAGAGAACTCAAAGCAGGAAACTATTGAAAGCTAGTTCCTGTACTCTTCTGTCCATTCCCAGAGGTGTTTGGAAGAGAGCAAGTCATATCATAATGCTAAACTATTGAAATGCAAATTTTATGCTAGCATGAACGAAATATTTATGGCAGAAGATCAATTTGCTGTTTGCTTCTCTGTAGTTACCCAGGTTATTCCACTGGCTTCTTTGTACATAGGAATTGGCCAGTTGTCTGTACTGAAGGATCACTTATTTTTATTGATCATCCACACATAGTACTGAAGGACATATGAACATATTTCAAAATAATCCTTGGCTTTCCCAATTTAATGGGGTTTGAGGATCAAGTATTAGCACAACAGGTAACAAGTCTTTGCATAATCTGGCAGTCTGTCAGACAACAATATGGGGGAGGTGACTACTGGAGGCCACTACTCATTCTTATATTGTAAATACAAAGAAACAAATCCACATTTTTGAGATGCTGGTAGGACAGTGGTTATCATGGTTTTCTTCATTAGAAGGAATTGGAGCACTCTGTACACTGGCCAACTCTGCATCTCATCCATGAAAGCCAGGATTTGAAGTGATTTTACCATGTCCTCTCCATATAGCTCTTGTGTTCATTCGAGACTTCCTCAAACCTCTTGTCAGATAATCATCAGACCTGGATGAGGAGAGTGATAGCAGATGTAACCCATCCAAGTCTTTTAAAAAGCTGTAGTTTGTATTACACTGCAAAACATGCCTTGATTCGGTCTCACCTGAAAAAGCTACTTCCCCGCAGGGAGAATTTTACAGGAGCGTTTACCCATTACATCAAAAACAATTATGTGGTTTGTGTCTCAAAGTGCACAAGTCTAAAATAACTTTTCAAATAATTCCATCACTACATAAGATGGAAAGGCAGCAAAGGTGTGCCTGTATCGAGAGGACAAAGCATTTCAAAGTGCAACAAGATCTGTACATTGACAGTGCTGTATGTATGCTTTTGTATAATGTATAAATTGAATAGCTATCTTCTTTTGACCGATCTTGTTTCTAGTCTAGCAGTTCTGGCGTGTAACATCTCAGCTTTGACAGTATACTGTTTTGGTGTGAGCAAAGCAGCTTGTAGTCAAATTGTGCTTGCGGCATCAGACACTTCACACAAGCCTGGCCATACAAATGTGTGTTCTATGTATTCTATTGCTGACTTGAATAGCACAGTTTCTTTTTATTTTATCAGGTCTTTTACACAAAATACAGAAAAAAGGTTAAAAAAGAAAACATTAATTTATTTTATTTTGTACACAATCTTATAGTTTACAAAATTATTTTTCTAATTTGATGCATCTGAATTTTCTTCTGCGTATATATGCCTTGACCTAAGGAGATATCCTTTTTAGCCCCCAATGCATGAAATCTTACCTTTGTAGCAAGCTGTTGTCTGTACAATACATGAAACCAACTTTTAGTCAGGATTAATTTAGCCAAAAATTAACACACATTGGTCAGGTGATTCATTCCACCCATTTTAAACATGAATGTGGGTATGTCAGTGCTACTGTGTAAACATTTGCTTATGTTTGTGAAACATAATCATCTTTTGTAGATCATACATGCAAGCGTATCGTTGATCACCAAAATCAGCAGAGGTTGCCAAATGTTTAGAGGTGCTTAAAAGCTTCTGAGGCATGCTTTGAATACCAACTCAATTTGTTCTGTACAGCTGACATGGTTCTCATAGGGCATACACGGAAAGCATTCATTTTTAAAGCAACCACAGTGAAACTTAACCATTCATATCTGCTTTAATAAAGACATAGAGAAGCTTGTGAAGAAGTTAGGTGGGAGTTTAGGCCGAGGCGTTTAATCACGCAGGAATCGTCAAGAATATTCTATTGTTTTGCGCTTACCTTATCAAAGTAATGCAGGTGAATTAGTCATATGTTCATCCTTCTTCCTTACTTGTTGTAAATCGTGCAATAACATGGAAAGGATTGATTCCATCTCCTAGACATGTTTAGCTAATATAAGTTGAAATAGTCTATTGTAAATGTGAAACGAACGAATTATTTATCTGTTGGGAGTGAATGTGGAATACTTTGGAATATTGCAAGATGGTTCCATAAGAAAAGAGACATGCTCTTCAACTTCTGCCTTTCTTTTGCCATCAAAAAGATGTCATCAATTACTCTTAAACTGTGGTCAGCTGGCAACTGTGAATTTCATTACCCATATTTACAGGTCAAAGAAACGTATTTGTAAATCTGTCTTTTTAAAGTTTTACCAACTGAAAAGGACCTTCACGCACTACCATGCAGTACAGCGAAGATGAAACTTTTCACAGACTGATTATGTAATCACAAGACAATTGTGATTGATAAGCTAAAAGAAAACATTCTTTTTTTGTGCCTGACATTACCCGGTCATGTCAAACCCAGGTCTCAGAGACCCCTCCATTGCCAGTTCTTTACAGCTCTGCTTTCTTTGGTTCTGTTCATAAGGTCAGGGTGCTGGTTTTAAAAACACTTTTGGAATGTAACTATGTGCCCTTCCCAGGGACTCCCTGCATTACATCTACTATGTTGACTGATACAACCATGATTTTATTTCTGTCAATATACACTGGTAATAAAAGCACATGGTTTACTGATCTGCTGGCCTTGTTATTACAAACATACATTTAGAAATTGAATCTATGCAGTGATTTTACCTTTTATGTGAAGCAGTCCTTTCACCTATTACAGGAGCCTTTAATGTCCTAAATGTCCTCCTAACTGACTAGCTGAACTCAGAAGATACATGATACATGCACTTAACACACCATAGCCCACTAGAAGCACCTGCATAAAGATTTAAGGCGATTTAAGAGTGATATGTGTGTCTGTCAGTCTCGTTCAGAGGGAGCAGAGGTTCATCTCGTGCTGCTGCATAAAGGTCTTCAGCTGCTGGCAGGCCTCCCGGTTCTTTGTGGCCCGACACTGCCTCTCCTCTGGCATCTTCTCCAGCCACTGATCTCTACTCAGTAGGTACCTGGGGCTACAGATGCCACATCCAGTGAGTCGTTAAGGTACATAAATTAATACTATAGCAATCATTGTAGATATTGGTTTTAACCTGGGAAATTGGGTGGTATGTTTACCTTCCATTGGCATCCAGAGTAGGTATGATGGCTGCGTTGGTACCCATGAACAAGTACTGGGCTTCCATGGTCAAGTCAAAGGCTGTACAAGACAGTCTATGAACAAGCTCACGTGTTGCACCAACACAAATTCCTTCATCTTTGCCTGTTGAATAAGTGATACAACAGCTATACGATGAATGCAGAACTGATATGGCCTAAGTGGATTAGGAGATATCCCATACTACTAGACTTACCAGTTTGAAGAACTTTGATGACTTTTGTAGAGTAATATGTGAAGACACCATCGTCCGATGTGCTAACCACCTTTATAACGTAAACTGTGGGAAGTAATTGCTATGAGACCAGGTTACATGGGAATATTTTGACCAAGCAATATCCGGAGAAACAGATCACCTATTCAAGAGACTCACCATAATCAACAATAGGCTTGTAACAGGCAAAGTCAGTGCGTGTGCTTGATTGCATGTTTCCGCTAAATGTTACTTTAGGTGTAGGACACGAACCTGTGACCACAGGGCATAAGATTATAACATCTAAATTTTAAGCAACACATAAGGGCAATGTTATGGTATAAAAGGTACCTCAAGTGCTACCTACTCTCTGCACAGGTACAGACATCTCCGTCGCAGAGCTTGGAAACCATAGTGCTCTTGTGGGGTGCACTGTAGAAAATTCCACATCTCTTATCTAGAAAATAACACCAATTCATCAGAAATAGACAACCACTGACAAAAAACAATATAAACAATATATTGTCATATTCAAAGGATGTATTCCTCAGATTTTTTTGACCTGGAGTGTAATAGTCATAGAGAACAGCAGCAGCTGGCTGGACCAATCCAATGGGTACGATCTGCTCCACTCTGAACTGCAGGCACTCTGTGGTGTCTGTGATCTGATACAAAATTTAATTATTAGAGCAGTGTTTACTTCAATTCAAATCGATCTGAAACATGAGCTTATAAATGACCACGAGATATCTGGACAAAGGTGAGGTAGTGAAGAGAACTAACCTGATTGAAGTAGAGGAAAACTCTGTTGGATCCTAAGTCATAGTGATCAATGTACTTCTCTGTGCCCTTTTCAATCTACAGGGGAAAGTACACTAGGATGTTATTACACTCATGAGATGCAAATACACATTCAAATCGTAACAGTACAGTTCACTAAAACTTAAAGTGGTTGTTCTTAAGAAGTCAGTTTGAAAATATTGAGTGTCCAAATATACCTCCTCAAGGTCCTTATTATTTGGCACAAGTCCACTCAGTAGTGAGATGTCCGCAATAACCATCCCTTTAGACTGTCCATTTCGCATGCTGAAACATGAGTTTTGGGTATATATTTTACAGTTTTAAATAGATAAAAGCCCTCCAGATGACACAACTAAGGCCATATGTGTTCAGGGACTCGTGTGTTTGTGGAGGTGGCAACAATCTTGAACACAGGTCAGTGATATTTACCTTGTGTTGAGCATAGTGAGATATTGCAGAATTCCATTATATGGCATGAATTGCATGTTCAGTATATGTTATGCATGTAAAGACACCATTCAATATTCACATCTGTACTATCCAGATGAGTTGAACTGAGTTGTGTGTAGTTTATTTTGGCATGAGTATGTTTTCTTTGCTCACCCCAAACAGACTGTGTATATCAGAGAATGCTCCTTCCTATCCTGTGCAGGGGCCTGTCTCCTCCTTCGAGTGCGCAGGTCAAACCATTCCATCCGGCTTATTGGCTCATCCTTCTGTGGTTCATCCTCGTAGTTCTCATAATCATCTAGGTCGTCATAGTCTCTAACCTCTGTGTGAATAAAATAGTTACTTTTGGTATTAAGAAAAGTCCTGATGGTGGCCAAAAATCTGGAACTAGTACATTGTATACCCCTACTCAACTCAACTCATTGTAAACCCCTACTCAACCACTCAATTTCATTTTTTCTGAACTTTTTTGAAAATTTGAAGCTGTAATTTTAGCTAATGATTGTTATATTTGAGTGCTAGTCAGTTACTATATTTTAATTGATACAATTATGTGAATGAGACTTTGGACCAAAACCATTACAACCAGTCTTTTTCTAGAACAAGTGAATTATAGTGACATCATCACAGAATGTATAAACAACCAAAATCCAAGCTGTGATTAAAGCCCACTTTTAACAAAAGACTTCACCAGGTTTGTTGATTATCTCTTATCACATGGCGAAACTGTAAAATAACACTATAAATAATTCTATAATACACATCTTCATCATAAAAGTGCATTTAACCTTCCCTTAATCAACTTAACAGGGGGTTATATGATAATTAGCCACTATATATTTCAGCAAAACATAATGGGATTTTATTTCAGTTCCTTACTATAGTGCCTCTGTTAATAGTATTTGAACTTTAATGTTTTGAGTTGATTCAGAATTAGATATTACTTAACTATGGTGAGAATTCAGTGGAACAGTGGTTTTAAAAGGGGAATATGTCTTAAATTAAATATATTATATTTATATATTAAATTGATATATCAGTTCAATGAGTAAAAAAAACATGAAAAAGTATCACAAATTCTATGTTGCATGTTCTAAGTTGCATGTTGATGCCTTAAGTGTATTGCAAAGGATCATGGGAGTGAAGGTAACACAGAAAACATTTGAGGTAAAACATTTTGAAAACATTTTGCATCGGTCTGAAAGCTATTTATTTTGGGGAAAATGTCTTTTTTTGTTATTTTTAAATTGAAATACTGAAAGGCTAGTAAGCATATGGATGTCTTAATATGTAAGTAATTGGGACATCTCTACCCTTCTCTCCTGCTCTCTGTATGTGTGTGAGTGTATCTGTAAGATAGGTAGAGAGAGAGAGGGAATACAGAGACTGGATGGAAATTAAAAATAGTAGGGGAGGTAGTGAGACTGACTGATAGTTGTCACAGATAGTTGTAGCAGAGAAAAATCCTTCCTAGCCCATTTATTTGTAGACCTGTCTATGAAGGCCTTTGCTTACGTTCATATTGCAATTCCCCTTCAACTGTGACATTCAGGAAGAATTCATCACAGGCTGAGGCAGGCTTTGTCAGACTCCGGTAATTTTGCACAACCTGTTGAATGGACAGAGGAATCTGTCACAAACTCAATCTCAGACAATTGTTTTATTCTAATCATTATCCATCTGAAAAACAGCAATTATTTTTTAGTCCAAATACATGTACCGATAAAGTGCCATCTCCTTCTCCTGTAACATGAACAGAGACTTTCCCCCCTTTTATAACCTGTGACAACAGAAACATGTCATCACTATATATATTCATTATATATGAATTGCATGTGTTAAGTGCCACAAACTATTGTAAACACTTTATAGTTTAGAGATTATTTTTAGAAATGTATTATGACTGTGCTACTACTTAATATGTCATTGTGCTACAACTGTTATTTTACTGCAGCAGGGTAATGTGTTTAAGACTGCAGACTGTCTGGTGAATGAAACCTTTACCTTGATGGATGGCTGGATAAGAGCATTGTGTTTCTGCAGTTTCACTGTGCTCTTTCGGCCATCTTGCAAACACATTTCCACAGTAAGGTCCAGGTCACTCACGTCATCGATCTCTCTGCTGTATGTGGCAAGGGCCTCTAGGGCTACAACAGTGTCCTTCAGATAGAGAAGAATGCATATTAGCTTTATTGGATTTGGTTGTGAGTAAATATCCATAGGTTGGCCTCAGTAAATTCTGGGTCCTGTGGCTCATTTTTAATTTGGTCTTTTTATGCCATGAGATGGTTGAATGAGCTGAGGATCCAAATGAATAGCATCTGACTGTCGCGAGACTCACCTGAGTGGAGTGGAATCCACCCCCAAATTTGCGTTGTTTCGTTAGCCATAAAGCAATTGTTCTGGCATAGTGACTCTCATCCTTAGCCAGGGCCTGAAGCAGGGCATATGCAGTGGTCTCCAAAGAGAGAGGGTCTGCGCGTGCCTCTGGATCAGGGCGCGTGTCCTTTGCCGGCCCCCAGAAACACATGCCTTTACCTTTCAAGCATAGGAATGTTAAACATTTTAACAGACTTTCATATAATTTTAATGTCATTATAAAGATAGCCAGACACTGTGCAAGCAAACAGCACTGATGGTGATCTAGATCTTACCATTTAGACAAAGATTTCACCTATAGCCTCTGTTTGTCTCTAACAAGATTGCTGTGTGAATGAGGGTTGTGCAAAATTCAGAATTAAACTGCTAATGTCTCTTGAATTTCAGTTGAATTTGAACTGAGGTAGCAAACATGATACAGAATTCCAATTTGAATTAAAGGAAGTAAAATGAAATTGAATCTAATTCAATTCTAAACGTAGTCTTTCTGTTTCTCCCCCATTACCCTGAATTTGCATTTTTGCATTTAGGTACAATGCAATTTGACCTCAAGTAACAAAATTTACAGCTGCAGTGTACACTGATGACATTTCTTTGGTATTTATGTAAAATATACAAATGATTAATTTCAAATGGATCAAATTAAGGCTTTGAGGAGTCATGTGAAGGCATCTATGTAGTTTGATTGATAGTCCTCTGGTCATGGATTTCTTCTTTTGATGTAACCTGTGAACAAATTTTACATATGAAGACTGAAAGTAGTGTGTCTTTTCCTAAAACACAAAGGATGGACTTACTTGTATCACAGATGGCCTTGCCCCTCAGTTTCTTCTGTGCTCGAATAGCCACCGGGCTCTTAGGTTGGGTCAGTGAGAGGGCATAGGCTGTGATGGCTAAAGAGTAAGGGTCCTCCAAGGAGTCCAGCTGCTGCTCCAGGTACCTCTGTGCATCATCCATGGCCATCATCTGAGGTGGATTGTTTTGAAAACATCAATTCAATTCAATTCAATTTTACTTATACAGTGCCTTTTACAATAGTATTGCCTCATGGTGCTTTACAGAAGGAGCACCCAAGAGCAACAGAGGCATGGAAACACTCCCTTATGTTTAGTTGGTCTAGGAAGAGACCTTGGGCAGATCCACAACTCAAGCGGCTAACCCAACTGCAGGAAAATCAGTAGTAACCATGATAGACTACAAGTTGTCTATGGTTTTAGCTAAGGTTCATAATAGTTCCAGAGTATTATCCCACTTTACATTACATGGTAGTCAGTCCATAGGTGGTTATCAAGAATTATGGCTGGACAGTGTAGCAGTGATGTTTTGAAAACATCAGTGATTACCCTTAATATAAATGATTTTCACAGTTTTCAGAGCAATGGAAGATGTAAGAACACTTTTTAAAAATGTTCTCAATAATCGAAAGCTTGCACATTGCAAAGAGACAAAGAGATATCTGCTGAATGCTGCTAAAAGTATCTTAACAAGTCGTTTTGCATTGCTTACCCTACAAACATTTTGGCGGCCAAACTTTTCATTTGCAGCCACATCCTGAAAAATATAAGCTGCCAAGGGCTAATGCAAAATTAGGAGCCTAGTTTCAAGTGAAAGAGCGACTGCAGGCTGTCTAATGCTACACTGTTTAATGAAATTATTGGCAAACATGTCACACCAGTACTGAAACTGTGATGTGCGATGGATAATAATAGATTAATGTAAAAATGGGCCACTATATCTTAATTTTTGAGTTCATGGGCCTACATACACCCCTGTCCACCCCTGCCCTACATACACAGATGGTTCCGCTTGTAACATGCCACCTAAGAGTCATAACATTGTTTTGTAGTAGTATTGAATTACCACTTGTGTTGATTCTGCAGTATCAAAGACAGGCAGAGCGTGGTGCATTGCTATGAGAACATAGGCAGTGAGTGTTGCATCTCCAGATGATTTCCCAACTCCACCCTGCAAAGCAAGTGAAAGAAGTGTCAAATAATTAAATATGAAGAGTTTGGTTTCAAAACGCTACATCCACCATTTTAATGAATTTTCAGAAATCGTTTTTCAAAATTTTGCTTTTCAGATATATCAATGGGTTGCTTTAACTCGATTTATTTTTGCATAATAAAATCAACATAATTGAGATTTCATCAGTAATAAATAATGAAATGCAAAATGTAAAAACATGACTTTTGAATATTTCAGTTCAGAACCAAACTCTTCATATACATACAGTGCTCAGCATAAATGAGTACACCCCCTTTGAAAAGTAACATTTTAAACAATATGTCCATGAAAACAAAAAAATATTTGCAAACATTTTGCAGACTCAGTTTAATATCACATCTGCTTAACATACAACACAAACATTTTCTAATCTAAGATTACATAATTTTCAGTGTTACTCAAATTAGGGGGCAGCAAAAATTAGTACACCCCCAACAAAACTACTGCATCTAGTATTTTGTATGACCTCCATGATTTTTAATGATGGCACCAAGTCTTCTGGGCATGGAATGAACAAGTTGGCAACATTTTCCAACATCAATCTTTTTTCCATTCTTCAATAATGACCCGTTTTAGAGACTGGATGTTGGATGGAGAGTGATGCTCCACTTGTCTCTTCAGAATTCCCCATAGGTGTTCGATTGGGCTCAGATCAGGTGACATGCTTGGCCACTGAATCACTCTCACCCTGTTCCTCTTCAGAAAGCCAACAGTGGCCTTAGATGTGTGTTTAGGATCATTGTCATGTTGGAAAAGTGCACCACGACCAAGTGCACTGAGTGATGGTAGCATTTTCTTTTTCAGTATAGAGCAATACATCTCTGAATTCATGATGCCATCAATGAAATGCAGCTCCCAACACCAGCAGCACTCATGCAACCCCACATAAAGACACTGCCACCACCATGCTTCACTGATTTTCTTCAACCCTTCTCATCAGAAGATGTTCCTGTCGAGGTGTTAACTTCCGTGGATGACCAGGACGTCTCTGTGACATGGAGCAGTTCCATTTTTCTTAAATCTTTGTACCACTTTTGCTACAGTATCCTGACTAATATGTAAAGCTTGGCTGATCTTCTTGTAGCCTTTACCTCTCTGGTGTGAGGAAATAATTTTCTTGTGTCATTTCCATGTGGTGCCATTGCTGACAGCAGGAAATGGGGAGGGGTTTTCTTAGAGTAACACACTTTTATAGTCAACTATTTGCTGGACTAATAATTAGACTCACCTGTGATAGAATTCTTGGTAAATCAGACATTTGTAGTCTAAAATCTTGCTTTGCCCAGAGGCTTTTAGTGGGGTGTACTCAGTTATATTATTATGCAAACGTTTGTGTTGTATGTTACGCAGATGTGATATTAAACTTAATCTGCGAAAAGAATTTGGAAATATTTTTTGTTTTCATGGACATATTGTTTAAACTGTTACTTTTGAAAGGGGGTGTACTCATTTATGCTGAGCACGTAAAAAATGCTTATTTAACTTAAATAATAAATATAATAATTAAATAATAAATATGTGTAATGCTATGAATTACATTGACTATGTTTACATGCACTTAAGTATGCCAGATATGATTGGGATATTTAAGTATCCTGGCTTTGCCTTTGCACATGTAAACACCTTTTCCCAAATTAATCTTCTGCATTCTGCAATTCTATGCATTCATGTAAACACTTCATCCTGAATATGATCAAAACCTCACATTTGGGATCCTGAAGTGCATGTGAAGGTAGTCAATGTTATAATTCTTTTGTACTGCTTTTATGAGGCTTTACCAGTCAGGAATACCTGGATGCTTCTGCCATTGGAAGGACTGATACCCTGAAATGATCCTCCACTTGTTTGTTTGGACATTATATATGTTATGGACTTTGTTATGTAAGAATCCTCAATGGGAATTAATGTTCTGGCTTTAGTAAGTTCTCTGGTGACAAATGCTGTAATCCTATTGAGAAATATCAGTTACATATTTTAAACAAATAAATCACAAAATAGAAGAAATAATCAAGCTGTAGCACAGGAGGAAGAGGAGAAAAAGACAAAGAGAAACAAAGAAAGATCACCAGATAATGCTTGGGGATGAGGAAAAGCTTCCATAAGACCCGTCTGGTTTCATGTAAGTCAGGACTTGGCTGTAACCTGGCAAATGTGAATTACACATTTATGCATTGTGTTGCATTCAATTGCATTGTATTAGTACTGCAGTGTACTATAATGGTTTCCATTCTCCGGGACTAGCACAGTGCTGCATCGTTTGCGTTTATCTTACCACTTTTGATCATAGTCAGGGCTTCATCCCTGCGGTCAGCTTTCAGGTTGCGCCACTGGTCAGTGGCATCCAGATACTTAATGGCATTCACAGTGGGAGACATCTTTGTCATGGTCTGCTCTGCACAGCCCGTGGGCAGAATGATCAGCTTTTCAATGCCCTCCAGGTTCAAGCAGTTGTCAGCGGACTCTCCCATCACTCCCCCTGGAAGATTACTCAGTTCTTTCACGCCACTTGAGTCAATCCAGCTCGTCATGAACACTTATTTAGTTAATTTCTGTTCTACTTCTATTCTGCTATACATACATTATCACCGTTTACAACACTGTAACACTGCTACTGATTGGCTGACTGGGTGTGTGTTATTGAGGCAATAAAAACTTGTCACATATACAATATCTGATGACAGTGCACACACATTTCTGCGATGAAAAGTTACACAACAACAAGAATTCATCTCTTAAACCTTAATGCCAAAATTTGGCATTAATTTCATACATGTTCAGATGGATTAATTTCATACATGTTCAGATTTTAATTCTCACCTTTGAAGCTCATGTAGGTCTCTGATTCATCTCCAGGTAACATGTCAGAAGGTGTTGAGATGTCAAAATCAAACCGGTCAGCTAAGCAGACATGAATGAACGTCAGTTTTAAACACAGCTGTACACTCTCCCAGTATGAACCCCAAAACTGAACTTGAGTCAATGCATAAGTCATGTATCACCTTTCTGGTTAATGATGTACTGATGATAAACTGAAACCAGCTCCCCTTCCCCCTGCACCAAACACATGTATTATTATTATTATTATTAGTAGTAGTAGTAGTAGTAGTAGTAGTAGTAGTAATAGTAGTAATAATAGTAGTAGTAGTAGTAGTAATAGTAGTAGTAGTAATAGTAGTAGTGTAATTTCAGGAGTAATGAAGGTACCTCAACTCTGAGCTCTTTCTGTATTTTGTCTGCAGCACTGTTTGAACTCAGGGCCAGAATGGTGATGGGAAATTTGCCCTTTTCCAGAGGCACCACAGCGAAGTACACAGCAGAGGCTGAGTTGGGAGGGACTGTGATGCTTTGTTTGGCCTTGTCTCCCCCAGCAGTACACAAGCCCTCTGAGGGAAGCATTTCCACAGTCACCTGTAATGGCAGCAAGTATTTGATTATACATCCAAATAAAAACAAACACCACTTAATAGACAGTGGTAGGTTAGAGACACATTGAATTCTAACAGACAGCTGTAGTGAAACCCCCCCCCCCAAAAAAACTCCTTTCAAAATAAAAGTCATGGACACTGTCCAAGACAACTTGGAAAAGAATCAGGCTGTGTGGTGTGAATTAGCCAGAGTATATGTTTAGATCTGCTATTGCCCTTGAGTAAACAAACATTTTAATTTATTATTTTAATAATGAGCTAATTATAAAAAAGTCAATTCATTTTCAGAAATTGATACTACCTTCAATTCTGTTTCTTTGTAATTGAACACCACAGCTTTCACCTCCAGCTGTTCATTCTTCTTCACTGAGTATGGCAACTTCACAGACACAAAAAAGTCCTGGAACACTCTGAGTTGCTTTGTCTCTGCAACACAGAAGCCTAAGAAGCCAAACGTGTTTAGATGACTGTAGTGCCAAACTATGTTTATGCCATGATGGAAATCAAGAGAGAGCTCTTACCTTTGCTTGGAGAGATTCCCACGGCTTGGACTTCCCAGGTGGTGATGGAATCAGGCGCTGGTTGAGAGAGCCTATGGAAAACTGCACACTGAAAGCCATTCTCCTTTTTAACAGAGAAACATCTGCAATGAATACCCACTTGCCTCACAGTAGTGTTCTACTCAGGACTGGTCTTGAGACCATTTTTTGGTTTCTATGTCTCGTCTTTGACTCAAAAGTAAAAATACTTGGTCTTGACTCAGTCTTGGCCCACAATGGGAGGAGAAGGACTCGTAATTTAAGAGTCCTCAAGATCTTTGCTCTTCTTTTTTCAACAGTTTTTATTGTATATTAAATATTCACATTCACACATACCCATTATTCATATCAATTTACACATCGAATACAGAGCGAAGATAAAAGGAGCGAACAGTCTGCAATCATATTCACATCCAATTGAGTGCAGAGGCATTTTGATTGGCATCCATTAGTGCCGCCCCATGGATTGGGAAGGTCTATCGGTTGTGGCCAGACCTAGATCTTGTGATGTGAGTCTGGATTTACAGGCTATCAGTATAAAGTCCATATAAAGAGGTTAAGTAGACAAAAGTGAAGCAGACTGTTGTTGTTAACAATCAATAAACAATCCCTAGCTTATAGAACTGTGCGTCCATTGAATATTAACTGGGCTTATACTAAAACATGGTTATGAAAACAGACATTTTTATGTTCTTGGTCTCGACTCTTTAAAGGCTCTGTCTTGCTTCCTCAAAGGCTCAGTCTCAGCTACATTTCAAAACCAACGGTCTCGGCCTCAATTCTCTTAAAAGACTTGATCTTGAATTGGTCTCGACATAAGCGGTCTCGTCCCCACCACTACCTTAGTGAGTATGCTGTAGCTAGTTGCAATAAAGCTGGTAAATATGGTCAAACAATCAAAACTGTGACACTGAAAACAGTGTAGTTGAATATTTGAGTATTGAGTGTTTTTTTTTTTTACCTGAGTTGACCACTCTCATCTGTCTCCATTACTCGCCACATCCAAGACTCTGGAAAATGGCTCCTTAGGTAAACATCTGCTGCGTCAATGACCTGGTCCACCTCATTAGTCTGAACTGTGTGTGGGAAAAAAAACTACAGCCAAACATCTCCAAAGCTGATGTATGATGATGATGAGGATTTCAGATATACTGTGTATCAGTGTAACCCGCAGAATAGTTTTACTCACCTCTTGCAAGGCTGTATTTTTTTCGTGTTGTCTTCCGCATCTCAGTTGCTTTCTGACAGCATTTTAGAAACACTTCCCTGCACTTTTTGGACTTCCCAGCAGTCCTTCTTAGCCTCTGCTCGCAGGTTAAACCCATGCGGTTATATCTGACTCCGTCAGAACAGCACTGTGGGGCTTCTTTTCCTTCTGTCATCACTGAAGACAAGATCCAAAGTTGAGTTTACATTATTATTTGCATAAAACACTCATCAGTTCACTGATCATCCGTTCACATTATCACTGATCACTCACTAGTCTTGTTTCCATGATTGCTTCCCTTTGATGTTATCTCGCATTTCAATGAGGCAGAATCAATAAATGTATATCAAAATGTCTCTGAACCTATCTGACCAATGATTCTGAAGACGTTTGCAGAGATGAGACAGAGCTGGGCATGTCATAATTTGAAGAAAAGCACACGTTAAGCCTGCCTACATCACATCACAATTTTGATTGGTTCCCTCTCTCAGCCAAATGAAAAGAAGTGTCAATAGGCTTAGTGGGTATACTGAGCTGCAGAGCAAACACAAACTTAGAGACCTGGATGTGTTTTTCCAGGTGAATCATTCACATTACACAGTTTACATAAATCACTGATAAAACACTGATCAGTTTATTACAGATACAGGCATATCATCTCTACCAATCAATATAACATACAAAAATGTGAGAACACTCTCAAAGACTCACCAACAGAAGAGAAGTCCATAACAGATTTACTTGCTCTCTTAGACCGTTTCCTATCAGTGGAACAAGAACGACCTACAATGGCACAGGGGAGTGTAATGGTAAATATGTAATAGACAGAATGTCTGTAATATATTTTTAGAAACTGCTAAATCACATACTTTGCCTGACCATGACTTTATCTGACATTTTACAGTTGCATATCCAAATGAGGCCTGCATCCCAAAACACAGATGAGTGATTATTCCCTCCTCCAATGGAACACCCCAAATCATAGGAGTTCATGTAATCAAACATCTATCGAAGACAGATAAACAAAATATGCACATTAACAATATACTAGCATTAAGAATTATACGAAGCATTAATATAGCTGCACAGCTGAGACGTGGGGTTTGTTATGTTCTAACCTTCTGTGCGGTCAGTTTATTCTGTTTGTTCAGGATGTACACAGCTGAGTCCACAGCAACTAATGCAACTTTACTGCGACTGTCCGCTTTCACCTCCACATTGACCATCTCTGCAGGCTTGTGGTCTCTCAGTGGACTGATCTCAATCTACACAGATACAGTACAAAGAGGAAATCCAAAAATGTTGTCTACTAAAGTCTAGGACTTCGCAGTATATCGCAGTATATTCGCAGACTCAAGTACTGTATTTCAAGTGAAAGTGATCAAGGTTTACAGAGTAAATAAGAGGTGGAGATATCTGAAGCATTTAATACAAGAGCTTTTCAAACACATGAACCAATGCCAGTACCAAATTATGGGAGGTAAAAGCCCCCAAAAAAGAAATAATAATGTAAACAGTCAAATGAAAGTGCAAAATTCTTTTTGCCATTTTCATTTCATTTGACTATTTTCATTATTACTTTTCATTATTACTAGGATCTGAGTGGCCATTTAGGCCATTTAAAAATACTAAACTGTTGAGATGCAATGAAATAAATAAATAAATGCACCTTGCCCTTGCAGATATCCATGACGTCCACCCAGATGGAGTCGGCCATTATTTCTAGACCTCTGAAATAGTATGCAAGCAGTCGGAAAGAAGGCGCCATGTCAGTGCTGTACTGAAGGGTAATTGGTGTGAGTTCACTACTGGCAGTTGTCTGAACACTGTTTATCTGCAAGATTTTGCCCTTACTCAGGACCTGTAGGGGGTAGAGAAGAGATCTTGAGTGTGACATGATCAAGATGCAAACAGCCTTTCATGGGCTAACAGCTAATGATTAAGTAAGTATAAAAAGATAAAATCTCAAACAGATGTAGTATTCCATTACTCTGGGCTGTTGTGCAGCGCCACAGGGTTTCTGACTAAACACTAAACTAGACAGTGAAAAATACATTGCCAATGACATTTTAGCTCTTCTCCTCCTATTTTCTCTGACGGTTCTAAATGTACCCAGACACAGTGCTCACAATCTGTAGTAAATCATGTGTCTGAAGAGAGACAGGGGACAATGGAAAATGGTTGTCTTACCATGTAATAAATGTGGGAGGGTCGAGTTGTGCCAGCAGGGGATATGTCTCTGATATTAGCCGTCAGTGCCTGGCCTGGACCAAGAACATGGTGCTCCATCTCAATGCTGAGATAATACTCTGTGGCCTCCACTGTGTCCACAGTCATTTGTCCAGAGGGTGTATTCTCACCCTCAGCAGACAACTAAGAGGAATGAGTTGCAATGTCCCATGAAGGCTTGGAAGCTAATGCAAACATTAAAACCTGGTACTTGTCGACTTGCCAGGTATTTCTATGATGTGAATGAATATGAAATTTGAGGATTTGCTGTATCCAGCTGTTGAGGTTACACAATAAACTGTTTAAACTAGAGAATGTAATTCTGTACATATATTGGTTGCTATGGTATGTAGGTCATGTTGGTTGCTATGTTGTAACATTGGAAGTGTTTGCTAGGCTATTGCTAAGGAACTTGAGGTGGTTACTTGGGTAAATATGTTTGTCGCTATGCTGGTTGCTAGGTTAATCATGTTGGTTGCTGCGTTGCTAGGCTGCAACTGTGGAAGTGGTTGTTGCTAGGGTACTTGAAGTGGCTGCTAGGCTGTTTGTAAGGTAGCAGTTGTGGTTATTATGCTGGTTGCTAGGTTGCAACTAAAGGAGTTACTATAGAAGTTGGTAGTATAATCATGTTGATTAAAATAGAAAATGGACATAGACGCTTTATTTCAATGGTTACATTCTATGTTGGTTACAATGTGGGTGGTGGTGTAACGGTCATGATCCTGCTTCCTGAGACCCTGGCCCCCCACTGGACTATCATTGTACTGCAGCCCTTGTGTTTGTTTTTGTGTCCATGTGCTTCTGTTTTGTTCAACTGTCCTGCCCCTTTCTCCTCCACTGCTCCACACCTGTACCTCATGACAACAAAAGTAATGAGTGTCAGCTGCCTCCTGTTTGTTCCAGTGCCCCTGCTCCCTATATAAACCCCTGTTTGTTCCATGTTCCCTGTCTGATCGTCTGACCGCGTACCTTTTGTTGTAAGTCTGTTACCTAGTCCGTTCCCTGCCGATGATCCCTGTTTTTTCGCCTGTTTCTTGTGTTTGCCTTATCTGAGTCTTTTGAGTTTTTTGCCTTCTTGTGCCTTGTGGATACTTTTGGATTTGAACTACCGGTTAACGATCTGGATGTTTGGTTTTTTGTGATTCCCTCTGCCCCCTTGATCTCTGTTTGACTTTGTACAGTATTGATCTTTTGTGTTGTTTTGGAAACCTTTGTTGGACTACTTACGCCTTTTTTCTTCTTTTGATCTTCTGAGCTTTTTTCCCCTTTTATATCATTTTTTCACCACTGTAAATAAATCCACACTGATCTGCATTTGGTCTCCGTCTGAATCTCACCGAACTTAACAGTAACATAGTTGCCTGGAGGCATAGCTAAAGATAACTGCCGGTTTAGATGGATGAACAGTTAAATAGCTAAATAGTTTAAATAGGTAAATGATTTAATAGTGAATTATTTTAGTGAGGGCATTTATTTGGATCTGTAGTCATAAGACAGCCATATTGTATGCTTAAAGTCTGGGAAAATGACAGTTGCTGCAGGTGGCCTGAACAGCTGGCACGGGATTATAATTGCTTAACGATTTAATGACGATATTGTAATATCATCAAGCCTAATGTTAAGTAAATTGTATGCTTTCTAATAATACTATTGCTTCATGCTCTGTCACATGCATAATGTGGAATTGCCCTATGATAGTCAAGCGACTGTTATATCCACTGTTATCCTCTTCAGATTCTTACCTTGATATGCATGGATGTAGCTTGTTTGGGAACTTGAAACGCAGTAGCAGTATTTCCCTCTTTAGTCGTTACGACCTCCTTAATAATGGTGTTTTCTGTTTGGTCAGTGAGCTTCACAGTAATAACAGCACTTAGCTTTAGGTTTGGAATGTGGGTGCCATCAGGGTAGGTAGCTGTGGCCTGGAAAGCAACAGGAGGGAACAATCAGTCAATATGAGTAGATATACACCATATTCAAAATGAAAAGTGAATTGGCGAGACTGTACAATGTTGTTGCTATTTAAAAGAAAATGGGTACTGTAGGGGGAGCTCCGGAGATTAAAAATCGCAGGTATGCCTTTAATTTGTCATAGTTCTATCCTTTGAGCTGTTCTGTATTAGCCATTCGTGGTACAGTGTGACATCTACTGGTACATGTTGGTACAACGTAAGTGTCACAAAGCAGTTGTTCTTTCCCGTGTTCATTGCAAAACTATGCAGTTTTGTTCTCACGGTCCTTGTTGACGAATGCTTAAGTAATGGTATGAAGGATAATACGATGAAATCTTTGTCAGAGTTTACAGTGTTTTCATGTTAGTATGAACTCGATTGTGCTATTGCTAGTATGCATACATGCATAGTGTATGAAATATGCTCCACTGTGTGACCTACAGTACACATTGAATGAAATGAACTGTTATTCAGTTTAGTAATAGCATATTTTATATGCCTGTCATATTTCTCCACAACCTGACGAAGTTTGTTTTAATGCTTCACACTTCCAACGTGAAATTTTGTCCTCTACTCTCCCAGTAAGTTGCATTATAGAGCATAAGAGTGTTAGTAATGTGCGCCATCAAACGATCCAAGCTAATTCGGGGATACAACCTTATCCTGGTACCTATGACGGACCTGGATATCAACCATTCTATTCTATAGTCGCTATGGTACGACTTATGGTGTAAAAAAAATCAACAACTTAATTGTTAGGTTTGTGTTCATGACTAATTTATAACCGCACTCCTATCCAGGTCAGAGTTCCACTGAGTGGATTTACATGCACAGTTTGTACGGTTCTATGGGCTGCAATAGATTACCATGGCAGCAGAATAATAATAATAAGAAGAAAGGGTAGAAACGCGGTGGGTGCTTAACCAACTAATCTACCATTAAAATGGGCAGAATGATGGTGGGTGGTCATTCACATGTTATGACCACTTGGACCTAGTAACTGGTGTCCTGCCAAACTGACCAGCTGACCAACACTGACCAAAGTTATTACAATATCAGTAAATGATATACATTGTCAGGTTTTGCAAATCTAAGTTTAACCTGATAATGTAATAAAAATTTGTTACAGTATTGGTATGTTACAAGGCGATTATTACACATTGGTAATTCCACTTTATTACATTATTGGGTAATTATTACATTATCAGGTTTTAACACATGTTTTAGGGACTTATGAGGAGATTATTATTACATTATCGGGAGTTATAACTTATTTCTTTCTTACATTATCAGATTCTACACTTCTTCCTTGAACTGAGGCTATTCGACAAGGGGGTGGACTGGCAAACTCTATAGAGCATTACAACTTCACTACTACTATTACTTAACTGATTCAGAAGATTAAGTCTAAAGTGATGTGTCAAGTCCTTTACTGTTTGTTCAGTAGGATTTGGTTAAGTCTGCAGATTGTCTGCTAATGCAGGGGTCATGTATTGAGGTTGTGTTGTTGTGCCTTTAAATGAGAGTTTAACTCGGTGCAACTGTTTTGCGCTTACTTTATCACAGAGCTCAAGTAAGGGTTTTCATACCAAAATGGAGAATATACTGCCAGGGGCAAAGTATTTCTTGGTCCTGGACATGTCAATCACATAGGGTGATGTCACTATCTTCACAGAACTGCTTTCTGCCTCTTCAAAGTCTCCACCTTGAAAAAAACAATGTCTGCATTTTCACACATATTAGGATGAACCATACTTTATTTATACTTATACTTAATTGTAATTCAGCATTGTTTGGCATAGAATGTGTGTGTGCATTATTGTGTCTGATTCTTTGTTAAATGACTTACTGGCCTTCTCCAAAGCGGTTACAGCAATATAAAGTTTGCAACCTTCAAGGTCTGTGACATTTCTTTCTTCTGCTTTTGGTTGGAAGTCTTTGGTATGGAGCATGATACTAGCAAGTCCATCTATAATCTGAAATAAATAAATAGATAAATAATATTGCTGTAATTTTTGTACATACATTGCCTACATATGCCAAGACGAAAAAATAAATATAAAAAGTCACAATCAAACAAACCGGTGACTGAATTTCAAGACCGGGTAGATAGGTCTTAGTGTTTTGCTGGTCTATAATCCCAAATCGTATGTAAGCAACACCATCAACTGCTTTTCCATAGGTATACCTGGGAACAAAACATATTAGCCCTAGCAAATTTTGCATAGCTTAATGAGTGTATTGCAGCTGATGTTTCAGCCAGTGCTATAATTAAAACCTTGCAGAAACAGTGAATTGGAAGCTTTCATCTCTCAGTGTGTAGTATGGCTTTACTGCTTCAATCTTCACCTCGTACGTTGGCAGCACTAAAAATTTTATTACAATGGAGAAAAAAAAGAATGATCATATTACTGCCATTTACACAAAAATATGATTGTTAATTTCTGAATACAAAAATGTAGTCAACAATTCTCACCGTATTCCTTTACTTCAAACTGAGCAGTGGCATTTGATTCATGTGCGCCTAAAAAATATGCCTCTAGTTTCCAATGCCCAGCTCTGAAATATGTAGAGAAGGCAAATTCGTGAAAAAAAGTATAGATCCACGGTTCTCCTTCAAAGTTCCTGGCATATATGCATGGTATAAGTTCTATTGATGTTACTCCTTACGGTTCAATGTCAGGGATCCTGACACTCTGCTGAGTGATTTGTCTGGATTGCAATGAAGTGCCATGTACTACTAAGCCTTTGGAGTTCTGTGGAGAGATTAATAAACAGTTAATCATAAGAGTACTGTGTGCATAAACTTTCCTTGAATGTGAGATGACATAAATGTACCTCATACTTACAAATATTCTAAGGTTGATCTGCTCATCTTTAGGAAGCATGTACTGGTCTAACGTGAAGATCCTGTAACTGACTGGAATACATCACAACAAAATCAAGCTTGTTTCAGCATCTCCATAAACTAAAATAAATGTCATCAGTCATCTTACCAGTTTCTCCAGGCGTGTAGATTGGTTTGTCAGTCTGAATGAAAATGTAGCCCCTTTTGGTTGATACATGGATGTTGACCATTTGCTCTTTACTGAAAAATGCTGATTTGGCAACCAATGTGACATATGGTTTTTTTATTTTTGTATTTTTATTATCTTGAATGTATTTGAATCGATGGTGGTCCACCTAAATGCAGAAATCACAAACAAGTAATAAATATAATACTTTTTTCTCGTCATTAGCAGCAGCATCAATAAAGGCACTAACAACAATTAATGTAAAACTATCCTCTTAGTAATCAAAGCTGAGCTTCAAGCTGAGCTGAACTTAACTTCAGTTTGACCACAGTTTGAAATTTGTTCTCTTCACTAAGAATAACGTTCTCAGTTGATGAGAGGATTTCTGGTGCCGTTGGGTGTTTGAAGAAGAGAGCAACATCCACAGGATGAGTCGCTCCATGAATCTGCATGCTCACTGTTTCCTCCACTCCAACATGAACAATGTTAGGAGCAGTGATGAGCCAGCTAAGGAACACACAAAAACACATGATCTGGCTATGGTTCCCCACGGTTTCCCAGAAAAACTGAGTCAGCCAGACACACGAAAAATGCTGTCCTTCATTACATAACAGGACAGTACAAAGCCACACAGGTCAGACATTGTCAGTGCTAATGAAACAAATTGTACAAAATAAATATAAATTGTATATACATATAGGTAATGGGAGCAACAAGTGATATTATAGTGCAATAATTACAACACCACATCCACACCCTTCCCCCGATCCGCTCACACATTCACACATATATACATATAGGTAATGGGAGCAACAAGTGATATTATAGTGCAATAATTACAACACCACATCCACACCCTTCCCCCGATCCGCTCACACATTCACACACACACACACACACACTCTTACAATAATGTACTTGTGATGAAAGATGCCTGATGCACATTAAAAACTAACCATCATACAACATAGAAGCATAGAGACATCATGAAGTCTTTCCGAAATATGGTTGCTCAGTCAGAACACATGCAGCTCCACACAGGCACTATGACTTACTCACCTGGGAGCCTGGGCTTCCAGCACAGAGACCGTGCAGCAGAGGATCAGGAGTGTCAGTGTGACAGCCATCCTGCTACCAGAGTGGTGCAGGAGCCAGTCTCGTTTGCCTTTATCCCTGTGCTCCGCAGCTCTTATGCAACACCTTAAAAAAAAGGATAGTTATTTATTTATTTCAGAAATAAAACCACCTAAGCCACCTCTCAAGTATATGGAAACATTACCTCTAGGTATTGTGAAATCACAAAACAAACTATTTAGTTTGTCGTAAATGTAGCTTGGACATCCAAAGGCAGATATATCAATGAGAAATCACGGTATATATAAATATTCTACTTTTTGAGTTGGAGAAGAAGTCACATGACTTCCCAGAAATCAGCAAGACCAGCCAAATGTGGGAACACTGTTGCTCAACACTATTTTTTAAAAATGGCCACTGGGTTAAGGGTGCATCTGTGTTTAGTTAATAGGGAGAGGATTTAAAGTGCCTTTGCAGAGAATAACTAAATTGTCTTTTAGTTATTTTATTCAAATAATTATAGCCTATTATTTTATCCATAGAAACTGATGAAGGTTAACTTTAGATACAATTCTAGCACATATTGACAGTACAGAAAATTGCAATTAAATGTAAAGCTAATGGATAATATGTAAGATAACATAAGAAAATGTTTCAGCACTCATCCCTAAATTTACACCAGCATCTCACCAGCAAAGGAGTCAGTTCCTAAGATGACATTTACACAAATGCATTTAGCAGATGCTTTTATCCAAAGTGACTTACAACTTGTCAACTGTAAGTTGTTCAGGGCCAACCCTAGAGCAGGTTAAGTGCAATGCTCAAGGGCACAACGGTGGCAGCTGGGATTCGAACCCACAACTTTCCAGGCTACTTGCACCCTAGCCAAGTTTCGTAGCCACTACGCTGCCACCGCCTGCGGATGACACAAAATGAACACCTTTCAATTTAGTTTTGTTACCAAACAGAAATGCAATTATCAGCCATTACCATGCTATTATGGCAGCAGATGTATCATGGAAAAGTATCAAAAAATTCTGCAAGATTCAATCCAAATATGCCCAGAAGGGTCAGCCACATTACACACGACTGAATGAAGTGACGACGGATGGCTCAAGTGGGAGCATTAAAGGCTTTGAGATTCTAACAGAAGTTAGTTTAGAAGAGAATGATTATATGGGCAGAACATGATTCCACATGGTTCCACATTAAGTAAGGTCAGATTAGATGGTCTCTTTGGAATAAACTTCACCCACTGATGCTAAAGGATTTTCACACTTATTGTCAGGATAGAAAGGAAACATGATGGAAAAACAAAAACAACTTTTATTTTCAGACCAGCTCAGCAGTTTGTGTTACAGTTACAGTACAGAGGCATGTATCAATGCTGACTATCCAGACTGTTGTGCTTGCCATTAATATATACATATACCGATACAAGTATATAAACTCACTCAGGCAACAAATGTATTAAATTCAGTCAAATAAAATAATAAAGTAGAAAATATGAGAATGGACCCAGAGATAACTGTAGAATGAGAAGGCAAAAAAGGACAACATTTAATATATTAGAAGGGGAAAAAATAATATATCAGCAAGTTGCATAGCAGTAAAACACATTTCATATTGTTTACAAATTGATTGCAGAGTTTGCCTTAAATGTACAGTTGCTGGGTGTGACAAAAGAAGCTTTGAACTTTAATACTGTAATACAGAGTCCAATAGCACTGCCCTGGAAGGTTGTGTATAGGTTGTGTCTTGCAAGTATCTGCGTGTATTTGTGTTTGTTTGTTGAGAGCTTCACTGTGCAGGGAGAGTGAGTGGGGACAAAAGACATATCCAAGAGGGACTAGATGACAAATGCCACTCAAAGCCAGTTTCGAAGGCAACTGTGAATCTATCAGTCAGCGTTTCACAAATGACATGATCGACACCTATACATAACAGATACTTCTAAACTCTTTTGATTTTATTCATAAAATAAATAAATATCCAGGGTCAACAATTCAATAAGGACAATATCTGCTATAGTTATTACACAAGTTGCAGATGACCGCAAATGCGACAATGAGCAATTAATGATCGCTACTGTTCCCTTTAACCTAGTCCACTAGATCAACCCAAATCAGTGTAGTCCTGCCAACATGGTTTACCCATATGTTTTATCATATATGTTTGAAATATATTACAATAAGCTTTGGAAAGCAACTTCATGAGGCTATGCTTACAACACCACCCTGGCATGACTAAAAACTGGGACACAAATCATGTCCTTGTCCACTAGACTACCCACAGAACAACCTTAATTAGAGGCGTACAGTATGAAAATAGGATAGAAGTCTAGACTAGATCAGATAAAGCAGGATCACGGGCCTGGGAGAGCAGACCAGGCCAGCTGGCTTTCTCAGTGAACTCCAGTTGCAACACGCACATTTGGGATGATAGTTGTTGATTTATACCACAAAAACAAGCGTGCGAGCGACATGACATAATAACTGGATGTACGCGTGTGTGTGTGTGTGTGTGTGCTGGTGCGCTGTGTGTGACTGATTGAGTATGTTGGTATAGGCTTACTGTGGTACTTCACTTATTTCAATCAAGCCATCTCTGTGTGCTTAACTGTACTTTAGCAGTGACTTATATTGATTCACAGAACGCATGCAGAATCAAGGAAAAAAGATAAAAATAAAAATGATCGGTGGTGTACATATACAGTAGAATATGATTACGTGATCTAAGGAAAATGTTCCTGTTTGACAACAGACCATGTGCAATAATAATAATAATAATAATAATAATAATAATAATAACAGATGAGAAATAACCAATGGCACTGGAGAATCACACAGAAGAATAAAACACAGTATTATGCCTGTGTAGCATTGAGGTTGTATCTTTAACGTGTCTTCTCGTTACCACATAGCAGTTGTCATGACTCCCCTATCAGATATGATAGAGGTCTTCTAGCATTATAGCTCCCCTATCAGATATGATAGAGGTCTTCTAGCACCTTTGGATCAAATAAAAAGTCTTTATTTGGATGATACATAATAGACAACAAAGCAAAGCACCTCTTGCAAAGCAGACTCACCATAAGCATGACGGCTAATAGAATGCCGTAGCACTGAAAACAGTTAAACACACATACAAAAAAAAACAAACAAAAAACCCAAAGAATGTGACAGTTGAAGTGCTTTAGTGTTTCAAGTAAGCTTTTCAGAGTAACCCAAAATCATGTCAGTGAAGCTGAGGACCAAATTTTGGGGCCATTGCAGGGTTCAATTTTGTCTCACCATTCTCTCTCCAGCACAGGTCCAGACAGGTAAATAAGAGGCACTTGCACAAACAAAAAATACACTCACACACTCTCACACACACACACACACACACAAAATGAACAGGTATAAAATGAAACAAAAATTCTAAACGAAACAACAAACAATTCCAAACCAAACAACAGACGTCAACAAAACGCATCAAGGTAAAAGTCTGTGCCACATATGATGCTCTTTTATGATTTTGTTTTGCTATTCCGTGTCCCATTGACCCCATCAGACTTCAGAGCTATCATCACTCGTGGTCGGTCCCCGAACCACCATTGGCTCCGTGCTGCTGGACGACCGTGGCGCATCGCCGGACATCTTGTCCTCCTGCTTGCTGCGGAACACCATCAGCGCCACCAGCACTACTAGCAGCACAGTCAGCAGCACGCCCACCATGATCCCGATGATCATGACCAGCTGCTCGTCCTCTGTGTCCCTCTGGTTGACCTCCTGCGGGAGGATCCCCTCGACCTGCCGCGTCTCCCCTGTTGCCCACTCGCCGCCGGCTGGCTGCCGGGCCTGTTTGTTGGAGTGGTCCAGCGTGATGTGGAGAATGTTAGTACCCCGGTTTTGGTCAGCGCCAATGTCCTCAGCCAGGACAGGCACGCCGTTGGCTGACCTCCGCGACCTTTGGCCCACAGGGAGAACCAGGTCGGAGGTCGAAGAGAGGCTGGAGGTCAGGCTGTGATACTCCAGGCTCCGCTTGCCAATGCCGCGGTTGGCGTTGTCCCGGGAGCGCACTGTGTAAATGGTGTGGATGTACCACTCTCTCCCGGCAGACACCTGCAGATAGTGAGGAGGGGCAGAAACATTTTGTTATGACATCACAAACCACTGCACTATCACTGCACAACATGTTTTTTGCTTGTTTGATTAGCTCAACTCACTATCTGTGCCAAAACTCAGTGAACGGCCAAAGAATGGAGTGTAAAAGAGAAACCGTCTATTTCTGGTTTTATTTTAATTACTTGTTTCTACTGTATAATGATTTGCAATTATTAATGCATTAAGTTCTAAGAAATTGTGGCAAAAATTTAACTTCTTTGACTTTTTTTTGACTTACCAAAAAAAACCAATGGACCAAATAAATTGTTCTACATCTGTGCAAGAGTCTAAAGGTTCAGATGTCTTGAGAGCAGAGAAAAAGCCACTAGGGGGAGCTGCTGCTCCAAAAGTGAAGAGAGCTCTATTCAAGGTAATGAAGTACAACCCACTAAATAATGATAATCTTCACAAAGATTTTAACAAGTGTGACAAAAGAATTTCCTTTTCTTGATGACTTCAAAGTGCCATTGAACACATTGATGGCCACCCAAATAAACTACCTGATATCATATACAAAAAAGGAGAGAAAATATTAAGAGATAGTTGGGTCCTGGAAATTTTCAATTAAATAATTTTCATTAATAAAGTACAGGGAAGAATTCCCTTCTTATTACAGAGAAAGGAACATTGAGGAAGAAAACAAGAGCAGAGCATACTTGGAAGAGTGGTGCAGAGTCCACCCTGAAGCCATCTGAGCCTGGCTGCACCACGAGGGGCATGGCGCGGGGGTCGTCCACAGCCAGCAGTGCATTGAAGCTCACGCTCCCGAATGTCCGGGCTTGTGTCTCCGGCTGGGCTTTGTCCTGCACAGAAAAGCACAGCACACCCATACATACTGTAATACATGTCAGTAGTCTCACCCCCTCCCTCCCCACTGATTCTATTTGCTTCAAGGTGATTTCATTCAGGGCAACTTTGTTTCAATGGGAGATTTAACCTCAACTGAACATAATTCGATAAAGCATTGGGGGAATGAGCCCAGCTGGCCTTGACTCACTGATTTGATTCGCCGCAATTCAATTTGGTTCAGCTGCGGCTCTATCTATCACATGGCTCACTCTCGATTTAACTCACCAGGATCTTGAACCTGTAGAGCAATGTTGGGGCATCAGCCAGGCAGCCGAACTCAAAGTTGTCGGGGTTGTACTTGGGCACGTAGCCGTCGGCGCCTGTGCACAGGAACACTTTTTCGATGGTGCAGTAGAATGAGTCGCCCAAGTTCTGCACGGGATCCACCATCACGCGACCGTAGATGATGTCACCTGCAGCAGAGGCCAGGTGTTAAAACATTACTGCTGTGCCTGCCAAGCTACCAGCACACTGTATTCTATTCATGTAATGCACCAACATTATCAAGAAGCATTACTGCATATAGTACAGCTGGTGTTCACAGCCTATTAGAAAGCTGTGATTTATACTCTTTGTGTTGAAGAATGCATGCGTAATTCACTTACTGATCAACCAGACTGAGAAATATTGAGAACACCTGAGAGGAATTGAAAGCTCTCACAATTTCTAAGTCTGGTTGAGCAGTTACTGTGGTATGCAAGCATTATTTAACACAAAAAATATGTACTTCACAGATTTATATATCAGCCGTACAGTATGCAGCAGTCCTTAACAAGTGTATGAGGATGCTAAAATCTGGTAGTGTGTCAAAACATATGCTGGCAATATTTCATATTGTTTTGCTTGCTATTGAAAGGTCTGGTATAGTGCTAACCATGGTTCTGGAAAGTGCTATGCCCAAGCTAGAGTCTAAGCTAAGTGCATCTGAACTCAATAAAAACAACAGTAGGCTCTGTATTCTGAGAAAAAACAAACAAACAAACAAACAAAAAATCAATGCACAGCGGTGTGGTGATAAGTACCCTCTGCGAAGGCGGTGTCAGTTTCCTGGCCGAAACCCATGGAACCGTCAGACAGCCACAGGGTCCGCTTGGACAGCAACAGCATCTGAGTGTTCAAACTGAACTCTGCTGCCACTGGGTCACTCACCTGCCATCAACACAAAAAAAAAAACACACACATACACAGATGATCACACATTTAACCATAGGCATTTATCTAAACACACATCTGCATGAAGATATGTAGGGCAGTGTCCTACAGAGAGTCATAGGAGGCACCTGTTGGAAGCGGATATCCAGGTCAAAGGTGATAGGCTCTCGGGGGTTGCACACAGGTGGGATGGTGTACTGCAGGCTAGGTGGGGATGTACAGGGGATGAGCTTTACCGTATATGTACCAGAGTAGTCACGAATCTGGAGTGCAGAAAAACACAGGAGCCATGTCCGCTCATGAAGCATGGAATTTCAGACATTTCTGGGTGCCTTGCGCTCAATAATACCCCATAAATGAATTATCAGAGACAAGCTATTAAAAAACTCTAAAAACATTCAAAACAGCACCAGCCCAAAATTGTTAATATGCAAAACAAACAAATATGCAAAGCTCAATGAAGATGTAGATGGGTTCCTCACGGAGAAGTCAGAGGTGAAGGTCCACTGCTGCATGGGCTGGTTGTAGGTGGGCTCACTGCGCACCAGGGTGAGGTTAAAGGTCACCCCAGGGTGATCCGGACACATGACCATTGAGGACAGAGAGGATGCTGGGAGATCAAAGAATATGTGGAAACATTAATGGATATCTAATATGGCCGCTTTAATGGTAGCAAGGTAGCAATGATCCAAAAACTGATAATCTGAAGTTGTGCGTGTGTATGTGTGTGTGTGTGTGTGTGTGTGTGTGGTCTGTGTATAAGTGTGTTTGCGTGAGTGAGTAAACATCACACATCAGCAAAGATCCAGGGTTTTTTGGGGTTTTTTGTTCGGACTGTGTGCATTCGTGATTGCGAAAAGTAAACTCACCAGAATGAGAAACGACAAATAGACCTCTGAAGCGGGCCTCTGTGCGGAAATTAACCACCAGACGTCCCTGCTCATTGATGCGCATGCTGGTAGGGTACAGGGCCCCTGAAACAACAAAACAAAACAACTGTTTCAGCTTCTGTCTCTGCTCTACTAAACAGAGCTGATTCAGCTGGGGCATGTTTTTGTAAAGTCAGTGATAAATTCAGCATTGTCAAAGACCCTTGAGAGTCAGAACGAATAAAAACACTCCACCACAAGCATAATCTATTACACTTGATCTCTTTCTCTTTCTCTCTGTCATTCGCTCTTATCGTTTACCACCTTCATCTCTCACTCACCCTGCAGCTCTGCCTCGGGTGGGCTGCCAATCCCGTCCTTCCACAGGATAGCCGTGTCGTAGACAAAGGTGAGCCGCAGCTCTGACTGCAGGTCGAAGTGCTGCCAGCCGCCAGCCCCCACGGGAGAGTGGAACACGTAGGAGACATGCAGTGGTACCCGCAGGGTTACGTAAGACTGGACCAGGTTCAGCACCTGAGCACAAAGAGAACAGGCACACAGGTAAAAGGAACATCCTGAGACTCAAATCGGAGAGAGTCAGGAGTGTCTTCAAGAATGCGTTATTGATTCAAAAAGGTTGTGTGTGGTGTGTGTTAGTTTAGTGAAATTAGAGATTAGAGCTCAGCAATAGTTTCCTCGGGTTATTTATTTATATTTTAAATCCACTGTAAAATGGCAGTTGCATGACTGTGGCATTTCAGTGAGGTGCTGAAAGAAAAGGCTTACCATAAAGATGAAATAATGAAAGCAAAAAGGAGACTTTCACTCAGTTTACGACGCCAATCAAAGCCACACAAGGTAAAGGGGGAGTTTGTTATGAACTTTTAAGTGGAGTAATATAGCATTTTAGAAAGCCCTATTCCACTTGACCACTTTAATTCAACTTCTTGTAAACAACTACGTGAAGTGCAGCCAGGGGAGATCTCTGGGTGAATCTGTTTATCATATTAGCTCACCTCCGACTCTGGTATTTACCTTCTACACATTCCGGAACCATCTGTACTCCTTTCCACTCAAATAAACAAGCGTGCACACCCATCACGCACATGAACCAGTTCAAAGCACACAGTCCTTAGCAATTAAGATGGCGGTTCCACATTTCATTGTCACAGACGGTGGATGACTGATATTTGCTCTAGACTTGCTCCTCCTATTGTCGGCAGAGATTTGATTTGGCGGAGACTCTTATCAGCGGGTATCTGATGTGACCTGTAGGGAAGAAGGGGCGGGTGGGCACAGCTCATGTCGCCGGCAGCCTCCCACAAGGGATTTATGTGCCCAAGCATCTCTCTCCTGTGTGACCCTTGACCCCACCTGGGATGTGCCTGTGCTCATGGGGGAGTCATGCAGAGGCAGGCCTCCCTCTGGGGCCTGGGGGTACCGGGTGCGGTGAGAGCCACAACATTCAGGGAGTATGTGTGTGTGTGTGTGTGTATGTGTGTGTGTGTGTGTGTGTGTGAGTGCGTGCATCTCAAAAGGTCCAGGGGTCATGGGGAGTTTAAAAACAGGCGCATTTCAGACTGAGTGGAGCATGTCTCTACTCAGACTCACTGTACCTGTTTGGGCTTCACTGCATTGTGCTTTTTGCTGCACTAGGTGGTAAGGCTGGGGGGTAGCATATAGTTTTCACTCTTCTTATGGGCTCTGCTACTTTTTGTAGGAAAATCAATAAAGATGCTTGGCAACCATCACGCTGTGTTTTGTAAGAGCCTGAGAATAATAGAAAATTGATTTCCGCAAGTGCAATTCAATAGGGCTGAAACAAAATGAAAGGATCTATATTAGGATAAGTAATTTATTCATTTTCTATTTGTCAGGTCCACAGTCTGCTGAAATCTACAATACTGTCATTATCCAGAATGCCAAACGCTAGTGTTTTTATCATGCATGTGATGCTGTATTGTCACCACTAGGTGTCACTGTGACGACTGGGTAAGTGCAACCTGTTCAACAACAAGAAGTTGCTGCTTTATTGTGTATTGCTGCAGGCTTCAATTCCCTACCTTTTAAAAGACATTAATAGTTAAAATCCTGAGATCAAGGGAGAAAAATATCTCAATAAAATCATATATGTCACATCAGATAAATACCAATTTCAACAACAATCGTTAAGATCCTCTAAAAACAAAACCCTCACACACACACACACACACACATGTAAAAACGTGGTGTGTGTGTGTCTGTCAAATAATTAACTCCTTAACTCGGGCAGCACTGAGTGCTTTGGGAAGCTGCCGTGGAGAAGCTGACTGCTGACTGTCTCCAGCTGAGGTGATGAGTGCAGAATGGGTTCAAGTTAGCCTGGCGCGACCCCTTTGCCCTAACGACACCTTCTCTGTGACGCCTCCTCACTTTTAATTAACTGTCGGGCCCGAGCTCATAGAAGCCCATCGGTTTCCATGGTGAGGGAGAAGGGCTGGTGTGGTCAGGCATGTCAGCGGGGAGGCATGGGGTGCATGATGGGATAGGAGATGAAGCTGGCTGTCCACTTCCTCCTGCCCTCAATGTCAACACCTTAGCCAAACACGCACAAGCACCATTCCTTCTCTACATGCATGTTTTCAAAACCAGAGAGAAAGAGAAAAGGGGAGAGGCAGAAAGAGAGAGAGAGAGAGAGAGAGAGAGAGACTAAGGCAGGGAGAAACAAAGGAGACCCAGGATGGAACCGTTAAGCAGCTTTTATAGTCCCGTCAGTGGGCTCTCGCTTTCTCAAACCACCATTCCGAGCGGAAGATGTATGGCGCAGGAATCTTGGAGAGAAGGAGGTGTCAGCAACAACAGCAGTGGCCACCACTGTCAGAAAAGTGTGCACAGCGTTGTGGGCGAGGTAATAGCGTAATAGCACATCACCACCCTGGCAGCAAAGCACTGCACAGCATGGCTACATTCCTGTGGGTATGTTCTTACAATTTAAACACTCTCACAAAGCCCTACTGACATGAGCAGGAGGCTCCTGTTTTAAAACCGGCTATAAAAAAGCCTTTGCAACAATACAACAGGAATAAAGAGACAAGGAAAGACCCACTGTGGAGGAAATACTTCATTACCCACAAAGCAGGGGTCAGAGTTTACTGCAGCTCTAGTAATATTCCCAGTTGTGACATTCCATCACAGCAGAGAGACGGCACGACAGTCTTATTTTATTAGCGATGATCTCTGGTATTTTACGAAGACCTTGAGGCATGGAGTTATTAAATCTTTCAGAAAAACACCACTAAGGGCCATTAGTTTAGCAAACAGGACGACATGTTTAACACACTGTAGGTAAACCTATCCTTTCACACCACCTTAACTAATCAGCGCTCCTTCTTTAATGCCTGCAGCGTTGCGGATTAACTGTTTCTCCTCTTCCTCACCTGTCCATCGGTTCCGATGGTCCCGCCGCAGTCGCTGAGCAGCTCGGACATGTCGTAGTAGCTGATGAACTCCCAGAGGCAGGCCTCCAGATTGAGGTTGCGGTAGAAGCGCAGGGTGCTGGAACCACGCAGGGTAGTACTGTACTGGTAGGGTGCCGTCTGGCCGATCACCTGGGGGTTACGCGTGGCCTCCGTCAGGAAGCCGTGGCGAGTCTGCACTTCGTGGTGGTCCAGCAGATTGGAGCAGCGGTGGTTCCCCACCCGAGTGCCATCCGGGCTCAGTGTCAACTCGAAGTTGGACAGGGGCCGTGTGGAGACCACGGGCAACATGCCTGGGAAAGGTGGAGGAGAGGAGAGAAGGAGGAGGAGGAAAGAAGGCAGAAGAAGGAGAGAGGAGAGGAAAGGAACAGTGATAGGTCAGGAGAGAAGAAGAGGAACGGAATAGGAGGGGTGAAAAAAGTGAACAGAAAGGCCAGGAAGACAAGAGAAAAAGGAGGAGGGATGTGAAGAGTAGGGAGAAAGTCAAGAGGTGAGTGATAGAAGAAAGAAGAGTGGAGTGGAGCATCAATTTTGGCACATCAACAGTGTAATAGCTACCCAATCCCAAGCATATGAAAGGATTAAGCCTAAAGAGAGAGAACACGCCTGGTGTCAATGCTGGGTGTCTCACCAAGGGAACAGATAACACTTTCAAAGTGATGCAGAGCAAAAATCACAAACGCAGACAAATACAGACGACTGCATCTGTGTGCGAGCCGCCGAGGCAGAGCCACTGCCGCCACAGCCGCTTGCAGCGTCCCATTCCATACGAATGAGCCTGCAGCATTGCCATCTGTGAGCATCCAATTAATTATGCCATGTTCCCCCCGTCGCGCATGCCAAATGTGACCAATCTCCATCTCTTTCATGAGCATTCACTGCGGAGGACAGCCACTCCCGACACACACACACACACAAACACACACACAGAGAGACATGCATATGGCGCCCCTCACCGTCGATGTGCGGCATGGTGACAGTCAGCTTGACGAGGTTGGGGTGGTCCGGGTCGTCGGCTCCTGTGTAGCGCAGCTTGGCGGAGAAGGGCTCGGCGCCAACTGTGCCCACGACCCGAGGTTGGCACATACCTGACAGGGCACACGACAGGGGGTAGGGTGGGGGTTGAGGGGACATTGTTACAGGTGAAGTCATTATCAAAACTGCTGCCAAGTGCACACACACACACACACACACACACACACAAAGACACAGACACCTACAGGGTAACAGAAGACTCTAGGAGTAATAACACAGGAAGCATAGAGCCCCTTCTTGAATGTACAAAAGAAACCACTGTATCCGTCACTATCTCTGTTCCTTTCTCCTGGGTGGCTTCATGATAAAATAAGTCAAATTAGCCTCTGTTGTGCCATTAGAAGAAAATTACCCCTCCTGTGGCCGCGGACTCGCAGAGAGAATAGAGAGGCATTATGCCCTCGGATGCAGCCTGGCTCATGTTGCTTCTCCTGACTTTGTTGAGTACACATTGCCAAGGTCAGCCGCTAAACCCCCCCCCAGCCTAGACTACATCAGCGGATGTACGCACAGACTAGAGCGTAGCCAACGGCAGAAGTGCATCAGATAAAGGCTGGTGGCAGAAGAAGAGGTCTTCCTCTGTTAGCCTCTGCAGAGTTGTAAACACCTCCATTCAATTACTGAGCTTTCAACTCTTTTGAAGTGCTGAAGGGTTTTTTTTTGTGGAGCTCAAAGCTTTTCATGAACTAACAAAGACTTTTTTTTTTTTTTTTACGAAATGTCAAAAGTCTAACAGAAATTTTCTGTAAAGGGACTGTCCAACTATACTGACTCTGTAACAAACACTTGCACAAAGCCACCATATTTAATTGATTTTGGGGAAGAGAAGAAAGTACTGTATCTACATAGGGTTTGAATAAACTGCACATACTATAATGAGAAAATAATGAACTGGATAACTTAACTACGTAAGAACAAAACTATAGTATAAGTACAGTTGATGTTACACGGTTTGTAAACACTTTTTATAACATAAAAATAATGTCTCCACATGATCCCCTAGTTCTTCATTCTCCTGAGTGAGAATGCCTTATCTGATCTTTTTATGATACCCAGGCTCTGAAAACTGAAAACTAACAAATGGGGGCAGCCTCCCCCCCAAACAACAACACAGAGTTTCTCCTGAAGGACTGAAGACAGGGATGAGCTACTTCTGTGTTTTGTTCGTCCCTCAGGTGTAATTCAATAAAGGCTTTGTTGGTCAAAAGCACTTAGAAATATAAACATAAACACAAACGTAAATAAACATGATTTCTACCAGCATCGCTGACAGCATCTTTTAATGTTGAGTAGAATAACAGTGCTGCTCCAGCCACTCACCTTCCTCAATGCTGATGGACACCACAGGGCTGCTCAGCTCCAGGCCCTCGTCCCCATCGCCATTGACGGCACGGGCGGCACACTGGACCCGCGACCCGGCCTGGAAGTAGACTGAGTCGAGCGTGATGAGCTTGGACGAGGTGAAGAAGGTGTCGAAGTCTACCTCACGCATGGGGCTCGTGACACCATCGGGTCCTGTGGGGGCGCTCACGAGCCAGCGGTAACGCGTCAGTGTGTCGTTGATGTTCTCGCTCACACAGATGGAGCCTGTCTTGTCGAAGTCTGGGTATTTGGGGTTGCAAGCCTGGGGGTGGATGAGGACGTGTTTAAAATGCAAATGGAATACAAGACTGCTCATCCTCATTTATAGCGATTTGAGGCTGGTGTTGCATTTAAATATCAAACCGGCATGCAAATGAGTTCCTTCAATGTTTACATTACTGTGATGTTTTACCACTAACACAGGTGAGTTTAAATGGCTGAGGTCATATGATATCTATGTAATAAATCTATTGTTCTACATTACATGGAGACTATGACATCTGTAAAATAGATACAGTGCAAAATATTGTTAAATACACAGAGGTGTAAAAATTCTTAAGGAATCTTAAGAGGGAAAAATGCAGGCATGATATCTTTTATGAACATTTTATTATTGACCAGAGGAAATCAATAGTAGGATATGCTAGAACATTGTTTGATCTAGGGCAGGTGAATGTAACAGAATCCATACAGCCTTCCTCTGGACTAGGACTATTCTACTACAGGAGCTCTTGTGGGGAAGTGTGTATTTGATTTACGAAACAGTTCTTTTGCAGTGGAAGGGGATTTGTGTAAGAGTCACATTTGCCAAAAGTCCAACAGTAACTTATTTTCCTAATCTGTAAGTTTATCTGTATATGTAATACAGTGTGTACTGCTTGATAAATTTTTTGCCAGGCATTACAGTAATTTCCCAAATATAAGCCACACCATTTTATGCAAACTAAAAAAACAAAACCATGTATTGACCTCACCCTTGTATTAACCTCACCCATGTATTAACCTCAGTTTATTAAACATTACCTAGTCAGATCAGACCAAGTAGAATGCTGGAAAGAAATGCAATCCTATATATAGCCCTCACCCATGTAAAAACCTCATAGATGAAGAAATTTAGCAAAATCAATGATCTGGAAATTACAGAACACACATTTGAGGTAACTAACGAACTGAACACAAACATGAGTTCCAACAATCCATTGATTTGCACGTCGATATAATCATGGCTTTGAGGTGCTCACCGTAACACAGACCACAGGATAGCCAGCGGGTGGGAGGGCATGTCTGCTAATGCTACTGTCATCATACTGGAGCAGAGAGACCACCATGGGTACAGAGGGGAAGGTGACGTCCGCCATGCTGTTGGTCTCCTCAATGTAGATGATGGCTTTGTTCATCTACAGGAAGGAACACATTGTGCCGCTGTTACCAAGGTAGTGCTTATTTACATACACTACTGAAGGTCACAAATTGAACAGAATCAGTGTCCTAAAAACAGACAGAACCTCAGAAATGTTATCAAAGATGGATTGAGACATTGTGGATTACTTCAGATAAAAATCACAGAGTGCAAATAAAAGTACTGATGAAATGTTTATGAACCAGAAAATAAAAATTCTCTTCAAGGTTTCACTCTATGCAAAGCTCATCCTGTAGACTTTATTTTGCTCTATCTGTCTGGCTGTTTGGCGCACAATATGGGTGAGGGATGTAACTGAAAACATGTCCTTGTAATGGCTGTTGAGTGGTAATGCTTCCATGAATACTGGTAATTTGCACAAGTTACTAACGCCTACCTGTATCTCGGCCACCATGTTCTCATCTGGCTTCAGGTGGACGGTAAAGGCCTCCCTCATCTCACGCACGCCGTCATACAGGATCTCCACCTCCACGTAGTGTCGCCTGTCACCCGCTCTGAACTCCACATCTGCCACAATCCCAGGGGTTCACATGAGACACGCAGTAATTGTGTAGAACAACCTTCAATGTTCCGGTGATTCATTAATGCTTACTAAAAATAAAGAAAACTTTTTTCCCTCTCAGTCTGCTTTGAGTTCAGTAACATTTTTCTTTGAGAAGTGTGACATTTTTCCTCTACAAATGCTAATTAGCTTTAAGCGACTGTCAGAATAGGCTGCATGCAATTAGCACAAATTATGGAGGCGTAATTCCCTCATTAAATTTGCATCAGTCTCAATTACGAACTACCTGTGCAGAAACTGGGCTCCAAACCCCTAGACCCTAGCTGTTCAAATCTGCTTCCTTTTTTTTTTAAATGTCCCTTAATGACATCTTTACCTTCTGACACTGGGTGGTAGTCTTCACCCGAGGATGCCGAACCGTCCTTGGTGTGCACTCGTACCACAGACACCTTGGATGTGTCCCCTACACGGATCACCGGAATCTTCACCACAGACACCTGGCCAGCCACTCTGGGCTCGCTCACACTGAACTTTGTTTCTCCAAACTTGATAATGGCCTCTGATTGGATATGGAACAAAAATCAGAAAAAAAAAAACTTCATTACCCACAATTCTAAATTCAAAGCAAGATCAATATGCATCTATGCATTCTTTGCTCATCCATCCTTGAGTGATACACTATAAAGACGGAAACCAGACCTCTAAACTATCTGAAAAGTGTCATTAACTCAGTTCAAGAACAGCATTGTGGGGATAGCTTCAGGCACAAAAAGCAGTCCAAAAACTGGCAAATCTGCCACATTTGCTCTGAATGAGTATCTCAAAGTGTCCATCATGTCTGAAAAGTCTATGTGTGAGAGAGGTTACGGTGGAGGTTGACACTGCTTGAGGGTTTGTCTGGGGAATGTCTTACTGTCAGTATCATCCTTTATCTTGACCAGTGTCTCATTCTGCATGCCGATGGACGCCCCGAAAGGAGAGTCGCTCTTCGGGCTCCCAAGGACCAATCGCAGCTCCTCCACGTCCTCGTGCTCGGTGTCGTCGACCAGTGTCAGCACGCACGACTTCTCCACCTCACCTGGGAGAAAAGACACACACACACACACACACACACACACAGGTGAGGGTCAGAAGTTGAGCTGCAGTCTTAACCAAATGCAGTTCTTAACTTGCTCTAGGAAACTTGTTAATACACGCAGACTAGTCCTCTAACATTTTCCCTGCATTTTTAAGGTCTAATGCCTTTTTACTCTTCAAAACTTTACAGCACTAGGGTGCGTTTCCCAAAATCATAGTTACTAATCAGTTAACAACCCTGAACAGCACATCAACCAGCTCTCATGTAAAACAAAATCAGTCTGGGAAATGTGATAATATATTTAGCCATAAATTGCTCACTTAATGATCCATTATCTTACTGCTGAGACCACCTCTGACAAAATCTCCCCAGATATGCTGAATTATCTGGAGCATACTAGGGCAAATGTGCTCAAGCAAAGATAAATAAAATCACAATGATTCCAGCTGTCCAAAAACGAACAGCTCTTTTTTCAAAGATGAATTACCCCACTGTCAGCAGCTGTTGAAAACAGCAGGGTGTTGTCAGCAAGATGAGTGTGATGCCCATGTAAACAAAGAGTTCACACCAGATTTCCACCCGAGTTCTCCACGGTGCTCTCATTAGCTATAATTATTAACACCATCACACTAATAAACACCAGGAGCAGTTGAATAAAGCTCACAGAAATCAGTAGCACCCTTCTTGCAGTCAGCCTGCGGAAAGCTGTGACTTGTGAGACTTTGTACTTGTTGTGTTATTACCTGGATGGAAGGTGATGATGGAGTCGTCAGTGTTGGGCCTCTCGTTGAAGTCCATCATAACCTGGGCGCTGCCTTGGCGCGTGTAGCATCGGACGGTGGATCTGTAGCTGATGTCGCCACTGCGGTACACCAGCGCCGAGATGTGCCCGTCATTCTCATTGCCCATGTACATGGCATCTCGGAACTGGACCTTTGGTACTAAGAAAACAATGGATGCAAAGTCCAGACTGCTGTTTTACAGACTTACAGTTGTGCGTAGATTGAGAAGTAAGAAGTTGTGAAGACTGAATCTTCATTGGCTTATTTGTATTACATGGTCGAGCACCCAATTTTTAAAGAAGTGGATGGGTGTGCTTTTTACAGATACCAGAGATTGAGAATGACCTATAATATACAGGACTGTTTGCCTTACTAAAAACAACAATCAAATAAAGATAAAGAGATATCTGATGATCATGTAAAAGAATTACATGACAAAAATTTTGTCCTAGTGAGTTTCAACCAAATGGCATGACGTATCCTAATTCTGGGGAGCCTATTCATGGTATCCCATTCATACCATGCTTTGCACAAGGGCTCATCACACATGAATGTTTTAATTTTATGTTTGTGGATTAAGCACTCACAGTCTGACACAGTGTCATTGATGAAGATGGTGGCTTTGCCCGGCTCTCCCATGATGCCGTTCATGGGCATTCGCAGGACCAGTTCAAACTTCTCAGGCCCCTCCAGAACCGGCTGACCCAGGTCATCCAGAATGGTGACCCGGATGGTCTGCATAGTGACCCCAGGGGTGAAGTCCAGGTTCCGGCTGATGCCAACATAGTCTAGACCAGCTGCAGAAGACATACCAGCATCAAGCAAACACAAATCCCACCCTACAGGAGCTGCAGTTAATTTTAAGTCCTTTGCACATACAGTACCTTAACACAAACACACACACACACACACACACACACACACACACACACACACACACACACACACACACACACTTGTTACTTTTTAAGTACACATTTTCACCTTTTACCTAGGAAGTTCTGTTTTTCCACATCGAAAAAAAATGAAATCACACCTGCTTTAATTTATACATTAATTTCTTCTCAATAACACAGCAGTTGGAAAGCTACGTCGCTGCCCCCTGTATTAGCTACATTAATTACATTTTTAATTCAAATTGGCATTCAAAATGTAATGCACCTAATTGCCAACAACACTCAAAATCAAGGGTGAATAAAAGGATCTGAAATGACAGTCACAATACTAATTAGTAAAGCAATTATATATATATATATGTATATGAAAAAAACTCATTTCTCAATAATTCAGCTTTGGCCCAGTTTTTTTGTGTGTGTTGCCTGGTTCTGGTTTCTAAGTTCAGAGCTATCAGCAGGAGAGCAGGCTCTGTTTCTCTTGCCAGCTTCTTCCATCAGCGAGGAGATAAGGAGCCAGTTCCGCATCCCTCTTAATACCGATAAGCCCAATCTGACTGCGGTGCGGTGTGGCCATCGGGCCTGCTGAGCTGACTTTGCTTTCTCACCTGCAGAAATTACTAAAAAAAAAAAAAAAAAAAAAAGACCTCAAGCCTCTGCTGTGGTGTTGTGAATGGAGAGGAAAGAAAAGGAGAGGGGCCCTAGAAGCAATGACTTCCTTCCCTTGGCCAATCTCCACACACACACACACACAACCTGTCACCCCCAAGGTGTGCCTGTGGTGGCCAGGGGAGCATGTCAGCAAGGAGACTAGATTTCCAAACCAGACGCCAGAGATTAGATTAAGGCAGAAACAATATTTGATATTTGGCAGAGGGGAGAAGGAAAGGGTGGGAGGAGAGGACGGGAGCAGTGAGATGTCCCCCCCCCCACACACACACACACACACAAACACGCAGACTGGTTTCTAGGCTCCTTTCCTGAGCAGTGGGCAGTGCACCTCTCCCCTAGTCCTGCTCCTCCAGCAGCTCTCTGTGCCCCCACGCATGCACACAGATATCTCTCTCTCACAGACACGCAACTACACACACTCTCTCACACACACACACACAGACACACACACACACACACACACACACACACACACACACACATATATAGACGTGCATGCACACACACATGCAAGGGCACATACAAACACACACACACACGGTCATGAATTCAACTGCACTCAAAGATTTATAATCCCAGATGTACCAAGGCCTGCACCTCCCAATACCTCCTACACAAACCCAAGCAGACACACACTTACTAACTCTGTGCTTACATGCACACACACACACAGACACACACACACACACACACACACACACAGCTTCCCTACAAAACCAGAGAATGCTGAATCCAGCACTGTTTACATTCCTCAAGCAACCAATAAAAGGCCTTCCAATCTCCTCCTCCTTGTTTCTCACTCACTCTCTCTCTCTCATATCCTCTTTCACTGGCTGCTCATCTTTTCCTTTTGTCTCTCCCTTCATTCCATATCCCCTCTTTCCCTCTTTCAATCTCAGCGTATCTCTCCATACCTCTGTATCTCCTTTTCAATCAACACCCCGCCTCTCTCTTTTTCACTCTTTCCCTCTCTTTATCTGTCTATCTCCACCTCTACTCTTCTGTTATCTCTCTATCTTGCTGTTTCTTGCTCCCTCGCTCTTCTGGCTTGTTCAAGACAAACATCAGCTCACGGCCTCTGAAGTCTGCTATGTGTAGAGCAATTGGCACCACCATGCCTCCTCCTCCACACATCCTCACTCATCTCCAGTGCAGATCCCTCAATCCTTGATAACAAGCTCACTATTGATCTGAGAGGGTGAAAAATTAATTACGGCCATATCGCAGTCGAGTTCAGATCTGAATAAAGCTATAAGCAAGAAAATAAAATGCCAGTTTGCCAATTATTTACCAAGAGGAATAAAATTGTTCTCTTGTGCATTCAACTTTACAGATAATAAATGGATGGCTGAGAGAATTGGCATGGTCTACCACACACACTTAAGTCTTGACTGGTGTTGTGCTTCAACACTTAAGGCTTCAGTTTGGCACCCATGGGGTTCTTCAGTTTGTTTCCATTAAGGAACTGTTCTAAGCAGAAATCTCTACTGTGGACTCTTTCTGATGTGACTTTAAGTGCTATTTTTTGTTGTTATCTACAGCCATGACTGACCCTTCTTGAAGAATAGAGAGTCTTGCTGGCAATAGAGGGCTCTTTGAAATGAAAATAAATATGAAATGAAAAGAATCAGTGACTTCAGAGGACCAAATGAAAAAGCCGAATGCAGGCAGGACAGAGCCAATTCTGCTGAGACGTGACATTTTTGCCTGATGATGACAGCTGTATCTTGGTTGTGGAGCACCTCACCCTCAGCTGAAATGGGATCAGTTTTCCTTGAGCGCACCGTCACCGTTCCCGTCTGGGAGAGGTCTGTGCCCGTCCTCCATACCCGCACCTCTACGTAGCCATCGCTCTCATCCACGTAGTATTCAGTATCGCCAAAGTAGAAAACAGGTGCTGTGGAAACAGAGGAAGAAAAACATACATAAGTGAATCTTAGGTCCTTTAGCAAAAATATGCAGCACATGAATTTTTATACTGGGATAAGATATTGGACCACCCCTACATAACAATACTAATATCAAAGAAAGCTTAGGGCTACAGCCTATATCACTCAAGATAAAAGGCTGGAACTTTTCATAGATCCTCAATCCAATACACGTAAGGTACATTATGGCAAGGTTTATTGATATTGAATAGTTCCAAGGGCATGCCAGAGAATTTTAAAGAGGCAAGAAATCGTTACCAGGCATCCAATTTATAATAACATAGGATCCAAGTGAATACTCCACTAAGAGACAAACTTCACTCAAGAGTGACTAAAAGAGCATACACTGATAAGACCTGACAACAGGATGAGCAAGAGTAGGGTTTAAATAATAAAATAAGCGCAGGAAGTAAATAATATAAGAAAACAACAGTGCGCAGGGCACAGCTTCATCATTAAACCATCACCCTTTCAAAACAAAGATTTTAATATGCAGCAAAGAGATGTATCTGACCCTTTCTACAACTCTGGCTACTGGCTACTACCAAAATACTGCATTCCAATTGTTATGCCCATGTCTTATATGACTTGCACTTGCAACACTGACAGTTCAGTATGCTACCCATTGTGGAGAAATTAATATCGACAAATGGACAATGGACAAAATGTAGTCTGTCAATTATGATGTTACTGACTGTACTTTTCCTACATGACCCTTGGCAGTTGGGTTACCCCTTGTGCCATGGACCTGCCCAAGTTTTCTTCCTTGAATAACTACCACAAGGGAGTTTTTCCTTGCCCCAGTTGCTCTTGGGTGCTCCTTGTTAATGTCTGTAAAGCGCTACGGGACAATTCTATTGTAAAAGGCGCTGTATAAATGTAATATAATTGAATTGAATATGACTTTGTATAGTGCTTATGGCCATCCAGCTTCATGGGTTTATTAACACATTTTTTGAACAATCTTTTGTTTTTGTTGTTGTTTTCAACCTCTTCATTCTTCTTTGAAAAGGGCCCTAGCCAAACCAACTGAAGATAACCATGGGCTAAATATCAACTCTTGCAGTCATCAAGTTATGATGACTAACTATGAAGAATGAGATAAAAATGCTAATTAATCCTTATTTTGGTCACAGAATTTCAAGAAAAGAAGCCTTTATTACACATGCAGCCTTTATGACATCTTCAGATTCCATGAGAACTTCAAAATGGGATTGTCATCAGCAATGTTCTATTTAGAAAAACTACTCATATGCACAATCACATTCACACAGAGGTAACACTTTTAAAAACATAAAAGCATGGAATTTCTTGGATATTTTGCGAGCAACCTGCAACAGCCCCTGGACTGGCAAGACATATATGTTCAATGGATGGCCAGTGTGCTGCAGCCCCACCATGGGCTCATCTGGCACCGAGTTTCTGACCCAGAAGAGTCCATGGACTGGGAGGCCACCACTGCGCAGGCCCCACTTGTTCTACACCCAGCCACGTACCCAGAGGAGCCTATGGACTGGGAGGCCTGCCTGGCTCAGCCAGGGGTGGAAGCCCTCACTGCAATGCTGGGGCATCAGACCATGGCTTGAAATTCAAAGCATTCCAGGAAGCTACTTGTCTCATGAGGCCTTGGCCATTGGTTCCAGAAGATTCTCTGCTGGAGCACAGCGTGGCCCGCTCCCCTGCTTGCACTGATCCTGGGCACAGCCGAGTTTCACCAGCATTTCATTTAATTGCACAAACTGTATTTAAAAACAAAATAATCTACTTTATCTAAAACTATATGGCTCATTTCATTCTCTTGTTCAAATTAGTCAAGGAGTTTGAAAGTTATTCCATCATACCATGGCAGAAAAGCAATTCCACCACCCATCGTTGCAAATTTTATACCCATGAGTATATATGTCTGAAAATGATAGCCTACTTAAGTAGTGCATTTTCTAGTGTTAAGAGGTAAAAGGTTCATTATGGTGTTGGCAAAGGTGCCACAGGAGGCAGAGGTGCACTTTGGTAACCAAAGGGTCGCAGGGCTCCAGCTCCTCCTGACCCCATCGACACTGAACCCCAAACTGCCCTGCCACTGGTGTGTGTGTGTGTGACCATTTACCATTAGTTGTTTTAAATGCTTCAGGAAATACCCTTGATGAGGAGAGGTCTGAGTCTACTGTGGAATGCTGTTATTTCTTAGGCAATGTGTATTCCACTGCAATTTGAGCCTAGCCTATCAGAAGTTTAATTTATTGTTCCACCAGGGCTGAGGCTGCTCCATTCATGGCAGGTCCCTTGCCAACATACTGCAGATACAATAATAGACTGTGTTAGATATAACCACAGTAGAACAGTACTACTGCCCTGCTTACAAACACTGAGAGAACCCACAGACTACAAATGAGCTTGAGCTGTTCATACTCAAATAATGAAATGGGGGAGGGGGGGGGGGTATCAAAATAAATTTAGTGGAAAATTAGTTGAAAATTACATCTCCCGTGTGCCACATTTCTAGACACTCTGAAATCATAACACCATTGTCGTCACCATCTTCATACACTTTGCCAAGACTCCATCATGTAGCTGCACTGACCTTGGATGTGTTGGTACGATGGAAACAGGCTCAATGATCCAATAACAGGGACAGTGGTGGCGTAGTGGTTAAGGAACCTGGCTAGCATGCCAGTGGCCTGGAAATTTGAATCCCAGCTGCCACTGTTGTGCCCTTGAGCAAGGCACTTAACCCTAAGTTGCTCTAGGGGAGACTGGCCCTGATGTAGTTGACAAATGTAAGTTGCTTTGGATAAAACCATCTGCTAAATGTAACGTAAAAAACATATGTAAACTGTTCTCACAGGTGTAATTCTGCAAAAGTGTGTGAGAGTGCATGTGTGAGGAGAGCCTTTTTGTGTGGGCACATGCTGGCATTGCTTCCTAGGCTGTAATTGAAGTGCTACACAGTTGTTTTACATGTATACATTACAGCATACATAAAATGCTGCTTCAGTTCTCTTTTCTCCTTGCGGCACAATTCCATTTTGCTTGAGGAATTTTTTTCCCCCTCATTTGGGTCCACCAGGCTCAGAGGGAAAAGAAAGGGTGAAGGAAAGTTAGAGAGAGAAAGAGAGAGAGAGAGAGAGAGAGAGAGAAAGAAAGACAGAGAGGGAGTGAGGGAGAGAGAGAGAGAGAGATGAGAGAGAGATAGATATGAGAGAGAGAGGGTGAGAGAGAGATGATAGAGGGAGAGAGATGAGAGAGAGAGAGACAGAGAAAGAAAGAGAGAGAGAGAGAAAGAGAGAGAGAGAGAGATGAGACAGGGGAGGAGGAGTGAGTGGGGGGAGGTTATACCGAACAATAATTCGTAGAAAAGGAGTTGCAAGAGAGTGTATGGATACAGAGTATGAGTTTATGATCAGGACAGCATGGCAGAGATGGAAAGAAAAAAGTATGTGTGAGATTGAAATGAGAGAAATACAAAGGGCAAAAAGAACGAAACAAAGGAAGAATGAGAGAGAGAGAGAGAGAGAGAGAGAGCTTTTCAGCTTGACAGGTCGTCTAGAGGAAGTCAGGACAGAAGCGCCAGTTCAGGCCTGTCTGACTGCAATTAGTGCTGAAATTCCTCTGCAGCCCGACTCGCCCGCTGTCACTCTCACCCCCAACACATCCCACCCAACCTCCACCTCCCGCCTTTCCCCAGCTCCTGCCACAGAAGACTGGTGTTAACCCCTAACTCTCTCTCCCTCTCATTCCTCTCCTCCGTCTCTTCCCACTTTTCTTTTATTAGTCCAGGGACGAGCTGTCAGCTAACGTGGTCGTGTGAGACTGACGGGTGTTGATTGAAGTTTAGCCTCCCTGGAGCTCTTGACATCCCCCTGGGAGGACAGAGGAAGTCATGGTAAGCGCTGAAAAAATAAACAGTCAGCGCCAAGGACGAGTCATTTTCTCCATTCTTTCTTTCATTCGTCTCTTTCTAGAGAGAGGATTCAGTTTCTCCAGGTGAGGTGACCTCAGCATTAAGGACGAACAAAAGAGGTCATCACAATGCACACACACACACGTAGACACACACACAGCCTCATAAGCACACATACACCTATTGTTTCTGTGACTGCAGAGTGACAGCTTATGTTATGGGTAACTATGAACCTTTCGGGAGGGGGGGGATCAAATCTCAAGAACTGGTGGTAATTAACTGACTAGCTGTTTTTAGTTGTTTCTATATCAGATGAGAAGACGAAGGAGAAATGAAATGTGATTTAAAATCTTTGGTAAACTGCATGATGCCACAAGGACAAAGTTATAATGATGGACATTTTTTTTGATCAAATGCACTTCCAATGATCTTGAGACAAATGAGCAGTGTGTGTGTGCAGTTCCTCCGACTCTGCACCACTCGGCTCACTCGGGTGAGAGTTTGCACTCTGTTACATTTCTCTCTGCCTTTTTCCCCTCTTCCTCTGTCGTTCTGCAAGTCAGATTACAAACTTGAGGCAAATGACTGTTGGGCACAGAGCCTCAAGGCCCTGCAGGTTCACGCTGTGAAAAAAAAAAGATAAGAAATTCTGCCGGAAGGACTAATTATACTACAAAGCATAAACAGGACCCGGGTGGGGTGGCGGTGGTGGGGGACGAGAAGGAGCTCGGTTAGTCCTGCTGAAGCGTGCGGTGGGTCTGAGAAAGCCTGCATCCTCTATCTGAATCTGCAGACAAGTCAAACACCACAGGCGATAGGAGGCCCACAGCATCGACTGTAATAGGCCCTGATTGCTTGGGCTTAGCAATGAGGGATCCTGGTGTGTGTGTGTGTGTGTGTGTGTGTGTGTGTGTGTGTGTGTGTGTGTGTGTGTGTGTGTGTGTGTGTGTGTTTTCATAGCTGTCCCCTGTAATCAGATAAGGTTCATTTGCATGGCAGACAAACAAGGGGCTTGGTGGAGTTATGGCTCATTAACTGAGGGCTAAACCACTGTCTGCTCAACCCCTTCACCCGGCTTCCAGACAAATCAGCCCCAGTCTGTCTTGGGTTACCTGCATGATAGCACCTGAGACTACCCTCTAAGCTTACCTGTGGCAAGGTGTTAATACCACCACCAACACACACACACACACACACACACATACAGATAAATCCCGCAGAGCACACTTACTGATCAGCTTACACCTCTTACACATCTTCTGTATATATTTCATTTTAACCCTTGAACGTAACTCCAATAAATAGTCAAAACTTGGTGCAATAAATCATTTCAAATCTTGTTACTTGGTTTGTCATGATTTTTTTGGAAAGTTAATAGACCCTGTTTGAATGGATGAGATTTGTATCAGACTTGAAAGATCCAGAGGGCTGGTTCATCTATGCCTTATAGCTGTCCCATCTGTCTTCGCTTCTGCAAGACTGCATAGATGTAGCCATGCTGTGTCTCCATTGATTTTAATTAGAGTTGTCTATAATAATTCTACCTTTCAAGATATGAGAAAGATTCCAGATGAACATCATGTCACTGAGTCACTGATTAAACGACCTGTGGCTTGTTGATACTTGTTAGGTGCTAAGTGACCTCCTTGTGTGAACAGCAACTGAGGTAATATAACACACTGTAAAGATGACCTATATCTCCACAAAAGAAATATCTCTTAGATTTTTTTTCATTAAAAATTGAATACAAAGAACATTAGAAAATTGTTTTAGAGAATTTGTTTCTGCCATTATCAACTAAAACATGTGCACAGGAGGATACCCTACCTTCACTGAGATCTCTACGTGGTGAAAGTTCTGTCACCATGCACAAAGGCACTTTAGGACAAGACATCTTTCCTCCACACGACACACACACACAGACACACACACACATAGACTTTGAGAGCCCCCCCCCCCCCAACACACACACACACACACACACACACACACATACACTTTGAGAGCCCCCCCCCCACACACACACACAGCATCCCATTTTCCTATACTTTTAGCACTCTCCCTATAGGCTCCCTCCATCTTGCCAAGGATCCCTGTCAAAACAGATAAGACTCTGCCATCATCTCTCCCTCGGCCCAGTGAGACGCAGAACAATGCATCAGCGTTCGGCCTCGGCCTCCAAGAGCTCTGGGGTCCATTAAAAGTGGACTGGCACTGATAAAAGAAGCAATCCGTTTCTTGCCGAGGGCCTGCACAGACCCTGGGTCAGTTTGATAGTCTCTCCTTAAATCAGCGCCATGAATCACCCGTGCCATGCCAAATCTCTGCAGCAAATCCCACTTCTGCATGTAGTGCAGCATCATCAATCTGGTATAGAGCCTTTTGTACATTACAGCACCCCTGGCAAAGGCCTCCCCCTGTGAGCTGAAACTCGGCCTTAAGTCCTGAATCATGTGGCCAAACAGCAAACCCTAACACTGAAAAACTCTCCATACCATTACATACTGCTTATACAGTGTAAGGTTAGCAGTTCATATACAGTAAGTCATATTAATCCAGCCCTGCTTGGGGGAAAAACACCCAAAGTATGAAATAGATGAGATTTATGGGAGATTGAGTCAGAGATAAGGAGAGGGTAGAAGAAAGACGGTGACTGGAGAAAAGACTAAAACCCAGAAAGACAGGGAGAGAAAGAAAGAGAGAGAGAGAAAGAAAGAGAAAGAGAGAGCAAGCAAGAGAAAGAGAGACGGAGAGAGAGCTGTGTGAGCATGTTCCCAGGGGATTGTGGCAATGCCTTGCTGACGGTGACTGCTTGATCACACGTGAACTTTCCATCACACTCCCACAGGTCAGCACCCACCCCTCCTCCCACACATACATACATATACATGTATATACACACACACACACACACCTGCCCACAGCGTGCTTTAATGGCTAGCCGCTGCTTCTTCACCTTCCCCCGCCACAGACAGAGAGTGGCGAAAAATTCAATAACGATCACATTAACGAGGCCAAGCAATAATGGGCACACATCAAAGAGACATGGGTGTTTGAATTCAAGTATGCTTCAGTAACCCCCTTTTTTTTACTGTGTGTGCTCTTTATCGTCATGGTTACAGCATTGAAAGGATGCTGAAAGATGTTCTTGAGGGGACTGCAGCAAACATCTGGAGCTGAAAAAAGGCTCTTTTAAACAAACACCTTCTCTTCAACACAATAACACCTGACATTAAAACTACTGACTGTGTTTCCAGTGTTATGTTCTGTTGAACAATAACAAAACAACAAAAAATGCATAGAAAGAAACACAGAACTAACTGGCTAAAATGAACGACCCTTAAAACTTTAAAGTCAGAATAGGTGAGTGCATTTTCAGGAGGCACACCTGCTAGCCTTGGCAAAGTCTCTAAAACTTGACGGGAAATTAATCATAGGCTCCATGTATGTACAGTACATATTCCTACTCATTTCTCTCTCTCTCTCTATCACACGCAGACATACTCACGCACACACACACACGCGCACACACACACACCACCACTCTCCAAATATAACATAGATACTCTCTCTGAACCTCCGTGAAACTAGGTTGTAATGACACCTTGAGGTCCTGACTTACTGTTGATTTACAGACGAGTGACATCAGCCTGTAAATCCACATGCCAAAGCTGGTGAGGCACTCCAGTCAGGCGAGGCACTCGAGTGAGGCAAGGCATGCCCGAGCTTAACAGCCCAGCCAGCCGGCACCACCTCTGGCCTGCCCTCCTGTGCCTGGCCCGGCCCCGGATAGAGACACACAGACTGGGCCGCCGTCAGCAGGCATTAAACAGTAATTACTGCGGCATGAGAGGGCACGACTGCTCTCCACTCATCACCAGCAGATCAGCACATCCTGGCTAAATATGCAGTTGTTGGGGACGTGGAGGGGTGTGTGTGTGTGTGTGAGTGTGTGTGTTGGGGGGGGGTTAAGGTATCGGAGTCGTGGAATACTCTTTGTGGATTGAGCATAGCGTACACCAGGAGTGTGTGTGTGTGTGTGTGTGTGTGTGTGTGTGTGTGTGTGTGTGTGTGTGTGTGTGTTTGTGTGTCCATGTAAGTGGGGAGAGAGATGAGTGATGTGTGTGTGTGTGTGTGTATGCATGCGTGTGAGTGTGTGCATGCATGTCTATGTGTGTGTGAATGTGTGTTGAGTGGACAAAGAGATGATTGATGAAGGGGAATGCCGCATCTTAAAAGCTGTGTTGGCCCTCGGTGCTCTTGAATTAATATCAGAGGGAACTGCACTTCTTAAATATAAGAGAAGGCAAGTCGTACATCAAGATTAATTGTTCAAATTGACTAGAGTACCCCATGATCTGGCAGGCTTTTGATGTGAAGTACCCATATCCATGCGTTCGTGTGTTTGTGTGTGCATGTGTGAGTGTGTGTCATGTATGTGTTTGTGTAGGTCAGAACTGTTATACTTTTGCAAGCGGTGTACTAAACAAACATAAAAAAATGTGTGTGTTTGTGCTGTACTGTATAACTGTAATGTGTGTGTGTGTGTGTGTGTGTGTGTGTGTGTAATGACCCCACCCCTATGGCCCAGGGGGGTCTCTAGCTTGGCTGACAGATACAGACCCCTGAGCGGCACAGGGTAGAGAGGCAGCTGCTGCAACCTCTGCTCACCCTGGGGAGTCACAGCACAGAGCCCCTCACAGACAGGGACAGGTGCAGCACACAAAAACCCATGCAGACTATCTCTCTCTCTCTCTCTCTCTCACACACACACACACACACACACACACACATACACATATACACACACAAGCCCACTCATACAAGCATACCCATATATGCACATAAATGTTCCAGATACAACTCTATTTCCTGGGAACATGCACATACACAAACACACACGCACAGGCAAACTCAGCTCTAATCTCTTCCACGTCAACAAGTCTGCTACATCTATCTCCATGATTGACACACACCTACACACCTACACACACACACAACTACGTTTTATATCCTGATGCTTCCAAGTGTTTGAGTGGGACTCCTCAAAGCACACAGAATCCAGTGGCTTCAGGAGGAGCATGGCGCCATGTTGTGCTGACATCATGCCACATTTCTTCTTTCGGTCGGGGGGGGGGAAAGAGGGGGGAAGGAAAGAGGTCGCTCAGGTTTCAGGTGAATGTAGCATAATGATGAGTGTCAGACTAGAGCTCCAGGCAATGTTTCTCTCTCTCTCTCTTTCTGTCTATGTTTCTCTATATCTCTCTCTGTCTACCTTTCTTTCTCTTTGCCTTGCTTTCTCTCTCTCTCTCTGTCTTTCTTTCTCTCTCTGTCTGTCTGTCTGTCTGTCTGTCTCTCTCTCTGTCTTTCTTTCTTTCTTTCTTTCTTCACTCCTCCTCCCTCCTTATCTGCTTTCCATTGTTAGGCTCCAGACAGAACCAGGGAAATAAGATAACGATTAAAAATGTACACAAAGCAGCTTTACACAAAGGAAGGGGGTTACATCTCTGACACCCCCCTCCAAAACACATACACACACACATACATACACACACACTGATTCCCAGTAGACAAAGTCACCCTTATGAAACTAGATCACCTTGCCAAGTGATACGGCTAAGAGGCTTCAGACTGCCATTCAACCGCTCCACCATGAGTTAAAGAGTGTGTGTGTGTGTGTGTGTGTGTGTGTGCACATGTGTGAGGAAGGGAATATAACAAGATCACTGATCACAGCATGCAGGGTGACAATAGAGCAAATCAGTGAAGTCTCCTTTGGCTTGACCATTTAATGAGCTCGCTGTGTCTGTCCTTGTAACTTTCTGCAGAAAACTAATTTGGCAGAAAATGCCAGATTAATATGGTGTGCGTGTGTGTGTGTCTTGGGTTTCTCCTGTCTTCACTGGGAGTACATTGGGGGGGGATAGGGATGGGTGTGGGAGTTAGGATGATTCTAAGGCCCTGGCACTGACAGGGGGCCCGAGAGAACATTTTAATATTATAATCAATATTTGGGGGAGCCCAAAATTATTTTCTGTCCCAAAATGTCTAGTGGCGCACCTGCAGATATATATTTACATTTATAGATTTATAGATACACACACACACACACACACACACACACACACACACACACACACACACAGAAAGAATACACACACACACACACACACACAGAAAGAATACACACACACACACACACGCAGAAAGAATACACACACACACACACACAGACAGAAAGAATACGGGTTGTGGAGCTCTACCACTTGAGCATTCCCTAGCTCTGCCTCCCCTCCCCGTCCTCCCATGGGTATGGGAGTGAATAGGCAACAGTGCTGTTTTTGCAGTGTGAGTGTGGGCAGGAGTGTCAAACTGGAAAGGTTAGCGACGGGGGCATTACACTCTTGACCTCTGGGCTTTGTTCCGATGTGACCCCCACTCCAGAATGGACTCTCGAGAGTCTAATTGTGGTAGGGAGGGTGCAGAGGGGGAAACCTGTGCAAAATAATCCCTGCCCAATTTACTCTGTTCTCTAAAACCAGACCTCCTGCTAAGTCCTGGGCTCATTTATCAGACTGACGCTAAGCTCGACTCAGCCAGCGCTATGCGTTTACGAGCCCCTAAAGATACACACATAAAATGCAGACTAAAGCAGACTGAACCTTCTAATTAGAGTCGACTGACAGCAATGTCCATTTCCGACTCTGGATTTACCACACAAAAGGATGGGCATATGATGGTTGGTGATGGCTGGGCTGTGTAAGAAAGTAAACAAATCTTCAGCCTTCATCAAGATGGTGAGATCTATAAACTGAGGTGGAGGTACACAGGTGGCAAACACATCGTCAAATATTTAAAGGAACCTGTTTTCTCCTGTTGACCTTTCAGGGCTGGATATGGGTCCACTGCTTGGGTGTTTCAGCTGCCTTTTGTTGAAACGGCGGATGGAGAACCATGGACTGCTCAGCAGTATTTTGGGGGCTGTCAGCAGTATTTGGCGCACACATGAGTTCGACCCCTCCATTAAACCTCAACCCGTCAGCTCAACAGTCCAACAGCTGTCCCCGGACACCCAAAAGTGCAGGGAGGAAGGGAGGATTTGGTGTGTGAGGGTGTGTGTTTGTGGGGAGGAGGGGGTCGAGGTTTGACACACACACAGAATCTTGTGTTATTGTGAAGCAGAATAAGAAGGGGAAGCATCCCTGGCACGCTGCTCTAATAGTTGGGGAGTAGGACCAGGACTGTTGACACACACACACGCACACAACACACACACACACACACACACATACACACACACACACAGAGAACACACTCTGTTTGCGCCAGCATCCACAGGAAAACAACTTGAGTTCAAATTCACACTAGTGCAAGGACACAATGTTTTCACAGCCTCAGCAGGTAAAAAAGTGATTGATGAATTGATCAAACAAGTCAATAGACTAAACAAGAGAGAGCTACTTTTTGTGTCCACGTACAATGTTCTGAAGTTTGTGGTCACACTTTATAAATCCTGCTGAGGTTCTTCAGACAAGGGGTTGTTAGCCTTTGTTTTGAGTCCTTTGGTAAGGATAATAAACCCAATGAAGGAAGTGTTCTGCAGCCGATCTGTCAATAAAGCGGATGCTTTTGTGTGTTGCCTTGGAGATAGTTTAAATTCCACCGTGAGCTCCCTCTAAGTATGGGTAATGACTGAAATTTCAGCAGACATCTTGAAAACAAGTAATGTGAGTGTGTCTGTGTGTGTGTGTTTTTACACCGAAGTGTTGTGTAAACTGAAATGTGTGTGTGTGTGTGTGTGTGTGTGTGTATGTGTGTGTGTGTGTGTGTGTGTGTGTGTGCACTTTCAGTAAGATGAAAACAAATATAGCTACTGTAGAACAGAGTGGAGGGTGGTCCCTATTCAAGTGGGCGTGGTCAATTGCTCCTAGTGGGGAACTTGCTTGGAGAGATAAGTGGGGTGCGCTGAGAAAAATACAGCATTCTATTATCTTTTCCGCAGCAACTCTCTGGTTTGTCTGTTTTAGAAGAGTTTAGAGGTGAGATCGGTACGATGGGCTGCAGGGAGAGAAAGGACGGACATATCGAACCTGGCCATGACCACATCAAGTTACCTTCAGATAAGAGACAACACGAGAATAAACACACACACACACATCCTCGAAAGGAAGTGTTTTTTTTTATCGTGCAATTATTCTTCCATATGGTCCAGGAAGGAAAGCATTAGATTGCATCACCCCAATTATCTCTCTTCAAAAGGGATTTTGATGCCTTTAAAAATGAAGATTCAGCAGATTATAGTGGGCCTTTCAACTCCAGTGTACCTTGAATCAGCAAGTGTGTATGTGTGTGTGTGTGTGTGTGAGAGAGAGAGAGAGAGAGAGAGAGACTGTGAGTGTGTGCATGTGTGAGTGTCTGTGTGAGTGTGTACAAAAAAAAGGTAGACAGAGAAAAAGAGAGAGAGAGAGAGAGAGAGAGAAAGAAGGGGGGAGAGTAAGAGAGGACAAAAACAGGGATAAACTCTGTGTGTGTGTGTGTGTGTGTGTGTGTGTGTGTGTGTGTGTGTGTGTGTGTGTGATGGGTGGGGAGATAAAAAGGCAAGCCCTGGAGGTGGTGTTAAACAAAGAGGCATGGAGAGAGGAGATATGCCAGAGAATCACCTCCAGACACACCCTGGAGATGAGCGATATGGGCTTCCCCCACAGGCAGTACAAAACACACACCTGAACACACACACACACACACACACACACACACACACACACACACACACACACACACACACAAAAACACCCACACACATAGGCACATTTAACTACACACTACTACTACACACACACGTTTGGGCAAATACAAAAACACACACACAATCACACTGTACATTTATCCCCTTTTACACTTTGTGACAAAGTCTGCACAAAACTACAAAAAACTTCTACTTGACCTCTGAACTTTGTAGTTTCTGATGTGCGCTTAATGAATCTCTAAATTCCATGAGGCGATCAGCGGCACAATTAACAGACAAGCACCATAACACAGCAACACCAGTAAACTTCATCAGGAGAATAATAAATTAGCTCAAATTATGCCTAAGGAGTCTGCATGGGTGTGTCTGTCTGTAAGTGTGTGTGTGTGCGTGTGGATGCGCCTGTACAAGAGAGTGTGTGTTTTCGTTTTTGCTTTTCACGCCTCACAAATCACTTTTTAAAGACCCTCTTTTTAAATACACACATTTTTCTTCAATACAAATCTCTCATATGAATTCAGTGTTCATTCCCGCACTGCAGCAGACCCTGACAGCACAATCACCCACGGCTTTGGGATAAATCGTCTCGCCTAAATATCCTATTTGTCATTCAGACAACGATTCATGCCCCCCCCCCTAAAAAAAGGTATTTTAAACTCTAAACTTAAAGTTCTACCTGATGCTATTTTCCACAATAAAGGAGCCTGGTACACACATCCTACATCTGACATACATAATTTCTCCTCGCATACAACATCCTGTGTAATGACAAAAACATCCTGTCTAAAGACTGCATCTCTGTTCCGTTTTTCCATGATGCACCTCACCCTCTCAAGACCTATCACTGTCTCATTACTGTAACTCTGTAGGCCAGACAGTAGCTTTTCTTTGAAAGTTGAGCAGAAAAAGGCAAGTTATTTGTTTCAAAAAATGCTGTATTTGCTATTGTTGCTCTGATTGGTCGTAGAGCTTTGCTATCCTTTCGCGTGTAGAGGCAGTTTGAAAGACAAACAATGATTCCACCCTTAGTATTGAGCCCATTCTATTGGTCACGTCCAGACTATATATTTTGATGTTATAGTCTAGCTTGTCAGGCTAGATTCAGGACTATCATACTGTAGAAACAATGGTGGGAAAAGGCAGGAGTCCACCACATGCATTCCAGCCCCCCCCCCCACACACCCAACACCACCACCACCACCACACACACACACATACCTTTTACAATATTTATCACTGTTTTCAAAACCCTTGGACTATTTGGGCAAGTGGTCAGACGTTTGGCATGAATGAAATCCTGTGGTCATTTGAACCACCTGTGGCCCACCCTGCTCCGTGTGTAGGCTTAGAGGACATTCTCGGACTGGTGCTCCAGGCATGTGTTCCTATTAGCCTGGGAGGGTCAAACGAGGTTAAAAGCCAGCAGAGGTCAAAGGTGAAGCCCAGGGGCCTTACCGTCGTCCATGTCAGGCAGGATATTGACCCGGGCGGAGGGGAACTCAGTGCCCAGGCGGCCGCCCATGGGCATGCTGAGGGTGACATTGAAGCTCTCCTCGGACTCGTAGAGCGAGTCATCGATGATGACCACGCGGCACGGTTTCTCCGTCTCGTCCTTATCGAAGCGCACCATGCTGTTGTGCTCCTCCGGCCGGGAGATGTAGTCAGAGTAAGATAGTACAGTTGTTGGTACCGTCCCTGTGGCAGTCCCTGGACACCATGAAACACAGTAGAGCCAGACATCAGTTATGGTCTCAAACAGGGATCCCAATGTCCCCCTTAACCCTGGTCCCTATGCCCTCAAAGACTTTCTGGCATGAATCAGCCAATCATGGAGCCGATTCACACTAGTTTAGTCCTTGAGAGTTCAGGTTCAGGGCTTAAGGCTTAGGAAAGACTGGGATTCAGTCAGAATGAATAATATGGACAATGACATGGTCTTTAAATCTGATGTGCTCTCAGTCTTTGAAGAGGATGTGCATGTAGGCCATGACAAAAAATGGCATCATAAATAAATTGTTTGATATGACATATTGTGAGCAAAGTATGTACATTATGTATATGCACTTATGGTATTTATATTTATAATATGCATATCATTTATTAATACTGTATAATATTCATTAATAATGTAATGTATATCTGAGAGCAAGCATCCTCTGCATTTGCTGTTCATTAACAGACTACAACACAGTCACAGGAATGCAAATACACACACACACACACACACACACACACACACACATGCGCACAGAGACAAGCACACCTTGTTGGGTGAAGCAGAGGACCATGAGCTCCTGGCTGACGTCTCCACTGCGCCTGACGGGGATGAGCAGCTCTCCGATGTCCTCCTCTATCATGTAGGTGTCTGAGGGGATGAACACTGTGGACTCTGGAGGAGAGAAAAAGGGGTGAGGGACAGAGATGACAGCCATCAGGATCTGCCCTCATCCCAGCACAGGAGGAAATCTAAACTGCAGCCTCAATGGACAGGGTGGCCGTTGTGATGTGTTTCATTCAAGGGAACATAGGTGTAGATTGCATGTCATTGCAGAGGAAAATGCATTTGACATTGAACATTAAACATTGACCATTGAAATTAATGCAACAGAAATGAACAGACAGCATAGACATGTAAATGTAATGGTATATTATGTGGGTAGGATTCAGCTGCTTCAGATGCTTTTATGTGATTTTTTAGGACAAAAAACAACTGGGAGAGATGGGAGAGAGACTGAGTGAGAGAGTGACTGAAAGAGTGAGAGAGTGAGTGAGTGAGTGAGTGAGTGAGTGTGAGAGAGAGAGAGAGTGAATGAGTGAATGAGTGAATGAGTGAATGAGTGAATGAGCGAGTGAGAAAGTAAGTGAGTGAGTGTGTGAGTGAATGAGAAAGTGAGTGAGCGAGTGAGTGAGAGTGAGTGAGTGAGTGAGTGAGTGAGTGAGCGATAAAGTGAGTGAGAGTGAGTGAGTGAGTGAGTGAGTGAGTGAGAAAGTGAGTGAGAGAGTGTGAGTAAGTGAGTGAGTGAGTGAGTGAGTGAGTGAGAGCACTAACTCATTCTGACAGTGACATGGTGGGAGTAATAAGTAGCGAAGGCCTTCAAATACATCTCCCACCTCCAGCTCCTCCGCCCCCAAGCAGAGAGGACAAAGTCTCTTCTCACTCCATGTTTCCTTTTCTCCTCCTATGTCCTTCCACTTCGTTCTAATCCTCTTCTCCCCTCCCCATTCCCTTTGGCCCCTCTCCTCCTCTTCCTCTCCTATCCTCCTCTTCCTCTGCCCTCCTCTCATGATCTTGTCCAGGGTAGTCTGGCACAGCTGTGGTGCAGTGTGGTACGGGGTGTCCAGGAGTTGAGTACCAGCAGGTACTCGTGATCCCTGAGCTCTGCACTCTCTCGCTCTCGCTCGCTACCTCTCTCTCTCTCTGTCTCTCACATAAACAAGGTGTTAGCCTCCCAGCGCAAGCTTTACACATCATCCTCCCAAGCTTTACACATCATCCATGAACACACACACACGCACACGCACGCACAAACGCACACATCTACACGCTCATCGTCACACACGCACACACACACACACACACACACACACACACACACATACATACACACACACACATGCATGCACACACAAACACACACACACAACCACTCCCCTCCAATCCTACTCTCAGCCCCGGCCGTCAGCTAAGTCCCTGGGGGTGTCTCTCAGAACCAATTATGGACTGAGAAACAAGCAGGACAATAGCTAAGGAGTTACACAGGCTAAGCTGGCATCTTAATGGCACTGCTGTAGTCTGCCTACAATTCCCATCTGCCATTCTGCTTCACTGCCTTGCCATCTCTGATGACACGTATAGCACTGAGTTTATGTATTTATGGACCAGTATCCAGTTACTATAGTGTATACCTATATGAACTGCCTGGTCATGTGATCGGGAGTTTTTTTTTTCTCTCTCACCCCATTTTGATATATCTCTCTTTGCAGTTTTCTTTTTTCCAGAATTCCTTTTTCCAGTTCCTGTTGTGTGTGTGTGTGTGTGTGTGTGTGTGTGTGTGTGTGTGTGTGCGTATGTGTGTATACTAAAATACCATCTTTTATAGCTGAGAGGAATTTGCATTTACTGAGATCTTTCATGTCAGCTGAGATCTACTTGCCTGCCTCCTTAAAGACTAATTGCAGCACACCCCTCATCTCTCCTTGGTCTGTGTGAGGTACACTAACCTGTCAGTTAGATGACAGGCTTTCATGTAGCGTTACATAGCTTTGATTTGCCTCCCTTGGGGATACAACTTCATCCCAATTTTTAAAGTGACACAAATACTGTATGGATTGGATGATGTGATTATTCTGCAAATAGCAAAACTGTCAAAAATAATATGAATTATCATTCTTAAAACAGACAATTATAATTGTTAGCGCCATATGCATGTGTTTTTAGGATTGTGTTGTCATGTCATGTTCACACACACCTTACACACACACACCATTCCTAATTCTCTGCCTTCAAATCGGATGTGAATTCCAATTTTTCACAAGACATCTTTATTTTTTTTTCTAGATTATTTTCAGGTTATTTTTATTTTTGTTTCATTACTCCACTGCATAATTGTCACCTTTTCATCATCTTTCCTTTTTGTAAACACTATAAAACTTTTGAACCACAGCAAAGAATCTCATAAATCTACACAGTTGGTGTTTGTTTTTGGGCCTGAGTGCTGATCTCTACAGAGTGAATGGGAAAAGAAAGCCCACAGAAAATCAGAGGAAAAGGCAGTAGAATGTATACAGCCTGGAGAGAAACAGACAAAGACACAAACAGATAGAGAAAAGGACACACAGACACTAATGGTGACAGAAACAGACAGACAGATGGACAGACAGACAGATAAACAGACAGGACCGACAGTGCCGGCGCCTGATTGCCGGTTGGTCGACGGAGCCTTCACTATGTGATGTGTGTTTCACTGACCCTGTGTGTGTGTGTGTGTGTGTGTGTGTGTGTGTGTGTGTGTGTGTTGTGACTGATGAGGATTTCATGCTATGATTAAGATGCAGTCCATGCAGGGCCTGGAGCTGGCGCTGGAGCTGTGGGTCTAAGGGAGGCACGCACGCACACACGCACACACACACACACACACACACACACACACACACACACACACACACACACACACCACTAATAAGCCCCACACGGGGAAAGGAAGAGGGTGGTGGGTGGTTGGGCAGGGCAGGGGACTCAGAGCACACACTCAGCCAGACCAGAGCACAGCTTGATTTCTCACACTCACACTCTGGCCAGCACACACTTGTTTCTATTTTTTTCTTTGTAGACAGAAGCTTCATATTAGACCATTTCCTCCGCTCTCTGTCTGTTTTGTATTGTTTGTTTGTTTGTTGTGCATGTTGTCAGGGCAGGGACTGAAGCAGCCTCTAGACTTTATGTAATGCGGCCATTGTCCAAACTGGGAACAGCGTCTGTAAATAAATTATTAGCACCCGCACAGGGCCACCCAGCTAGCTGAAGTGCAACAATAAAATAGAACTGACCATAAAAAAGCAGTGAAAAACCGATGCAGTCACTTCTTTCTGTGCTCTGGTCCATTACTGCTGATGGGGCAATATTAAAGGAGTGTCCACTGGGAACTAGTATTGGCTTATGTGGCTTAGAGCAGTCGTCTCCACAAATTGGATACCATTTTCACAGGAGGTTTTTGAGATAAAGTAATATCCATTGGCTGACTGAGATTTTGCAAACTCCTGTCTTTCCGGGGTCACGATCATTTTATCTGGATTACAAAGTATTACTGGAGCATAAATGAGCAAAATATAACTGTTGTTTTTTTTTATGAACTGTAATCTTTGTGGCACTGCTGGGAAAGTTGTTAAATAGTAAACAGGTGCTTACCATCGCCTGGGTCAACAATCTCCACAGTGGCCACGTCAGGGAACTCCAGTGCGCCCATAACCGGCTCAGACAGAACAATCTGGAAGGTCTCCGACTGCTCATACTCATTGTCACTCAGGATGCGCACCTTCCAGGTAGCGGTGGTCTGCCCCGGGTTAAACTGCACCTGCTTTTGAGCCTTGCCCCTGAAATCCTTGTCTTTCCCTGCTGTGCCATCCTTGGTGCCAATACCTGTGAAGAGAGAACAGAGGTGAGAAGAAGAAGACAGGAGAGGGAAAAAAGAGAAAGAGTAAGAAATAAGAATTCAAGTGAGAAACATTGAAGAAAGTCAGACAAAAATGTCAGAGACAAGTATTTTGATCTCCTTTCCACATGAATTAGGACAGCATGATATGAATCGTTGAGAACGTGTGGTTTTTAAAACATTTACACAAGACGATGTTGCTTACTCTCCCTAAGGCAGAGAACAGAAAGCTGAAGACTCACTAGGCACTTATATTTAATGTTTGTTTGTTTTTCAATATGCCTTGATAAATCAACCCACTTCTCAGCATTTAGCATCAAGGTAATGCCAATGTAGTTGCAAATTACTTTGGACAGTCCAATCCACATCAAAGGGAAGTGCATTTTCAAATATAAATGAGGGCACTTCTTTTCGGATCCTCTCTTAGCAGCCTCTGCGGCTACAGATGCTAACTCTTTGAGTTTAGCGGTTAAAAAAGCAGACGTGATGCAACTGTATTGCAACGGCACCACATGTTCCACTAGCCCGTCTCGCAGGAAGAGGGGCCTTGGCTTCCTACTAGGTAGTGATGAGAATGATGAGTTGACAATGTGGCCCGACAGCCAAAGATATTTGCTTTGCCATCAATCAACAGGACATCTGTGGGTGGTGGCACCCAATTAGTTCTACCCTAATCTTCACCCCACCACCTTGCTGTGAGAAAGAAGAGGAGAAGAAGAGGAGGAGGAGGAAGAAGAAGAAGAGGAGCAAGAGGAGGAGGAGGAGAAGAAGGAAGAGGAGGAACCACCTACACGTTTGGATGCCTGCTGGCATTCTTTGATAATTAGGGCACATGTTATTCCCACACTTATTTTTTTAGGTAGTGGGACGGTGGGTCGAAGGTACCTGTTTTGGGACCGGAAAGGAGATTGCACCAGCACGAAACCACACACATACACAGACACACACACAGACCCCCACCCCCCCACACACAATGTGCTCAGCAGGAGGGCACCAGTAAATAAAACATTACTGCTTACCTCTTGCCAGTCACGGGGGTCAGTTATGTATGTGGGAAAAAAACAACAAAAAAACTGAGATGAATAAACAATCGAGACTTAAATAAGCAGAGAAGGGATGTGGAGGAGTGTAGTGTGCCACTAAGAACCTGGGGAGCTGCACTCGCTACGGAGCTACTTTGGGAACTTCTCCCAGCATACAGTAGGGGGTTGAGATGGAACGATGGAGGACTTGGATGTGGGGAGAGAGAAAGAGAGAGAGAGAGAAAGAGCGAGGAGGAGAAGGAGGAAGAGAAGACAGAGGCGGAGGAGGAGGACAGGATCCGAAAACTTCTTTTTTTGAAGCAAATGAAGGAGAGAGGAGGGGAGCTTTGATATGGTAGAACAGAAGCGAAAAAGTGTGGAGGAGAAGAAGGGAAAAAATTCCCACTGATACCAACCCCTGCAAGTACACACACACACACACACACACACACACAGACAGACAGCCAAGCACACGCCAGCCAAATTGAATCGAATCGAATTAGCTCAATGTAGCTCCAAACTCTGCGCCTTCAAAGGGCGTATGTCGGGCGGAGGCCTGCGTGCTCTGGCGTTCCATACCCGTCTCTATCTCAGTGGGATGGAGCCTCTCTCTCCCTCCCAGCTGGTACCTGCCGTGCACACAATATGGGCCACCAAAATCCAGAAAATCACTCTTCTGTCTCTCTCTCTCTTCTTTTTCCCCACTTTTTTGGAGTTCAGTCATGGCTGTTTTTCATCAGAGTTCCAGCAGGGTGTGGGGACAGGGTAAAATGTCCTCATACTCGGCTCAGCGGGGGTGGACGGGGGTAAGGGGGTGGTGAGTCTCCAGCTTTCACGTCCTTCCAAGTCTCTTATCAGACTGGCGTTAGCTGGCTAGCACCGCACGCTAATGCCAGATAGTGAGGTGCAGCCCAGTCTGGTACAAGGCCCTGCCCAGCCGGCTGTGCGCATCACACACACACACACACACACTCAAACACACACACACACACACACTCTCTGTGTGAAGTCGTAACCAGCCTCTTTCTCCCTCTCTCTCTGTCTCTGTCCTCTTTCTATCTCTTTCTCTCTCTCTTTCTCTCCCACTCTTTTTTAATGACCTCTTTTTCCCTTTCACATGTCCGAGGTCACCTTGTAACTGGAGGACTCCAGCAGAATGGAGCCTTCTGATCCCCTCACAGAAGTGTAGCCTAGCGCAGATCAGGCCCTCATCTCCACATAAAGGGCTGCAGTGCAGGGGAATCGCTATCTAGGATGCTCCCATGATAAGACAGTTTCTCTCTCTCACTCTCTCTTTATCTCTCTCTCTCTCTCTCTCTCTCTCACCTTCAGTGGTCAGCTTTTATGGCTGTGGTTGGGGGTGGGGGGGTTCAGTTCACCCTCACAAAGCCCCACAAGCAACACTTTTTTCTACACAGAGAATGCCCAGTATGACAGGATTATCTGTTCCAGTGTTCTCTGAAGTTTAAGGGGAAGCCAGCAGTGTGCTTCTTCTACATATGCAGTGAAGTCCACCTTTGCACATGTGGTATTATTGAGTGAATGTTTTCATGGTTCAGAATTCTGAGAAGCTATGACAATCACAATGACAATCACAATGGCTAACCAAAGACTATTCTTTAATGGTGACTTATATATAATCAGAAGGTGAATAAATATTTCAGCTAATACACGGGCATACATGTAGAAAACTATTTTGCGATGCAGTACACGGTCGACCTGTTTTAGCACTAAAGAGCGCCTCCCTTGAACAGTAGATCCATTTAACTCAAGGCTGGGTTTCATAAAACTCTTAACAATGTAAGGGAATAACAGCACATTACTTTATTAAACATGTAGTGCATAGACTGCAGAAAACATAAGGGCCCTTGTGATCGCCCCCATCCACACCGAACCACCCCACCCAACCACCCCAGCTCCATTCTTTGAAGTCTGACCCTGTCTTCCAAGGTAGCCGCTCATTCGCAGCAGTTCCCAAAGAGCCGCATTCTCAAACCTGCCTTCCAACTAAGGTAGTAGCTCCCCTGGAGAGGTTCCGGAACAGATTGGAGCCAAAGGTGGCCCAGACCCTGGCACTATCTGCCTGCTGAGGAGGCATGCATGTGTTACTACCTGCACCCTGACGAGCGAATTATGCAGAGATGACGAGGTGCGAAGAAACAAATTCTCAAAAACGGCGTCAGGATTAACACTGCATCTCTTCAGCGAACACAAATGCATTTGAAATGAACGTGTTTAAGAGCAGGAGGCTGCTAAGACACATCTTTGTCATCCTTGCTCTTTGCCTAGAGACAATTTGGCAATGAAGCCCAGACACTTAGCACCCTGAACTTTGTTCTCTTCCCCGAGAGAACAGACGACTGAGCTAAATGTCAGACTTGAACATTGACGTGGTCTGTCCAAAGGTGAACGCTGAACGAGTTGATAGAAATACAGGTGTATCAGTCTCTCTCTCTCTCTTTCATTCTCTCTGCGTTTTCCAATGTGTGTGTTGGCTTGGAACTGTATTTCTTCAAAGTATTCCCAAGTGAAAAATGACACTGCAAAAACAGCAAGAGGGAAAGCTTGGTGCCAAGGCCCGGTCAGAAGCGTGAGCTAAGAGGTCTGCCGATGCAGTTGTTTATTTTGGCATGGAGTGTACCGTGAGAAATCAGAAACCTCCTCATGGTAAACACCACTCTGGGTCAGGAAGTCCTGAGAATTAAAAAAATCATCTTCCCTGAACGGCTTCCATTATGCCATTAGAAAAAAAAGCATTTGTACGAACATATTCAGAGATTTCTAAACATTTAGATAAACCATCTGCCAGAATTGGAAAAAAAAAAACATTAAAAATTAATATTTTCCTCTTGCTTACGCCATTTAGCAATGACTTAGAAAACATGCATCAGCCAAATTGACATTGACGAGTCTGTGTAGGTGTTTGTTTACTTTTGAATATCTGCAGGTTTCAGATTTCTGCAAAATACAGTATTTTTTTCATGATTACACTGTGATGCAAACCCCTAGTGGTGTCTGGTAAGAACCATGCGGTTCACTCACTGACAAAGGACGTCTCCCCCAAGTATCCCCTGCGCTTCAGCACCACTTCCAGGACCTTGGCCTCCTCGTCCACCACGTAGTGCTCCTTCTCCAGGGAGATCCAGGCCCAGCTGAGGCGAAACTGTTGGTTCTTCAGTTTGTTTCCCCCTGAGAGAGCAGCACACAGACACAGCATGTTACTCTAATGACACTGGTTTGACACACAGGGAAACACATATGAATACACACAAACATCGCACACACATACATACACAAACACACATACACACACACACACACACACACAAACAAAGTATCATACTCTTAAATACAATCCAGAGCCACACGTTGCATTTCTACCATTATATTCATTGGACATGCAACACAAATGTTCCTGTTTACAGTCAAATAACCGTAGGGTTTTCTCATGAGCAATTTCTCCACATCATTTCTCATAGGTTTCATCCAAAACCACTCCAACCACCATTAAGCCGTGCCCTTCACTCAGCCAGCAGAACTGCTCACCCTCCTAAAGGGTAGTGCAGTAACCAAAGCTGTGTGGGTGAGCACTTGAACAGGTCAAGCACAGAGCACCAGCATTCAGATTCCTCTGAAAACATGACAGAAACCCACTGTGGATAGAAATACACCTCACAGACATCTCACTCTGCTACTCTCTGAATTGAGACACACACACACACACACATATACAACCATGAGCCCTGAAACACTTACCTGGCATGAATCAACTGATTAAAATAACAGTCCAGCATTAGTAGGGCTACACCATATATGTTACCAGTGTTAAGTGTTAAGTCAGTTGCATCTTCTGCATCTAATTGCTTCCATGCAATATATCTATTGCATTCCATAGATCAGTCTACTAATTGAATTTTGACTACAACTGTCAAACAAATAAAATTTTTAATCAAGACTAATCTCTATCTACATCAGATGCACAAATATTTAGAATTAGGGTTTTGATATTAGGCCTAGGCCTATAGCCTATTCTTTCCAAAATAATGATATCTTAGACATTCATTAGGCATATGTGCAAAATAATAGACTACACTTGCATTCAAAGAGCATTTCACCTTGGAAAAGTGAAAGTAAACTCGCACCGCATCGCATATGTAGGCTATATAACTGGCCTAACAGGGAAGACACTGCAACATTGCAATTGCCTGAGAGAGAACCAAATTCGACCGACACCACATCTACCAAGACACCCCCCTCCCCCAATGTGCATGTCTCTTCCCTTCTGGTGGCTAACTTGTGCATACAACCGTACTCACTCCCACATTGCACTGTGCCATGGTGCATCAGACAGGAGAACTGAGGCAGCAGAAATGAAGGGACTTTTGAGGTATAATTGCCTCTGTTCTAATTACGATGGAGGGAAAGGCACTGGCTGCCGTCCTATCGACATTAAAGCGGTTGTGCGCATTTGGCGTTTGAAGGGAGATTCAAAGGCAGGACGCTCCGTTCCTGCAGGGCATCAGTGCCAGCTATGGCCAGACCACAGACAGAGCCACACACAGACTTCAAACACACACACACACGCTGAAAGAAAAAAAATGTGCATACACACTCACACAGACACACACACACATAAAGCAGGTATGAACCTGCGCAAACTGATTTTACTACTCATACACACAACAAGCATGAACATGTGCAAACCACACACACACACTCTCTCCCTCTCCCTCTCTCTCTCTCACACACACACACGCACACACACACACACTGATTTTTTTCTTTGTAAAGAGCTGTTGAGGAGAGAAAGGAAAGGTCTCTGCCGGTGTAAATGAGTTCTTAAAAGAGCAGCGTTATGGAGAATGGCAGTCGGCAGACGTGAAGAGGCCACACTCACAGCTGTATGGTCATGAAAGAGACAGCGATCCAGGTGACTGCCCTGCTCCAACTGTGTGTGTGTGTGTGTGTGTGTGTGTGTGTGTGTGTGTGTGTATGTGTGCGAGCACGTCCGCTTTCTCTCTCTCCAAGAGTGAGTGTGTGTGTGTGTGTGCATGTGTCTTTCTCCCTCTCCAAGGGTGTGTGTGTGTGTGTGTGTGTGTGTGTATAGGCGGGCGGTGAAAAGGGAAACCACTAGGGAGGGTCCGGCCCCATTGTCTCGAGGTCTCGGGGTGTTGCGTTTGTTAGCGTTTGTCTCAACTCCTGTCCTCCCCCTTTCCTCTCCTCTCTTCTCTTCCTCCTCCCATCCCCCTCTCGCCTCCTCTCCCCCTCTGCTCTCTCTCTCCCTCTCTTGCTCTCCCTCTATCTTTCTCTCTCTCTCCCTCCAGTTGTCACACTCTGTATATCCGTCACGTTCTCACCATCCTGGCCCTTCCTCTTTCATGAATAGGTCACGCACACGCACGTCCAGCTATGCACGTCCGGTACACTTAATAGTGTGTGAGCTTATTTATGTATGTGTGTGTGTGTGTGAGTATGCATCTATGTGTGTAGGTAAAGAATGGGCGTAAGAATTGGACTTGAGGAAGTGGATGTATGTGTCAGAATGTGTGTGTGTGTGTGTGTGTGCACGCATGTGTCGCACAGAGGCCCCACGCCACCTGTTCCCCGTTGTCTCATGTGGGCTCACTGTCACCACCAGCATATTTCCTTACCTGGGAATTGAACGGGACGACAATACACACGACACCTGTGGCGGCAGGACGATCCTGCCACAGCGTAAGAGGACCCGCATGATAGCACTGAAGGGCACCTCGATTACAAGCTATGTGATACCAAAACAAAACAACACAACACGCTGCTTGGATCTTCTATAGGCAAGCTGAGGAAAACGGAAAGCAGGAAGAAAGTCAACTTCATCCTTATTTACAAGTCAAGAGGAAAAGAGAGGGAAGGCAAAATGGAAGCGGGCTGACAAAATTGCTCTCTTCTCCAGCGACAAAGGGGGAGATTGAAGATGATAGCTGACGCAAATCCGAGGCGAACGCCGAGCACCGTTCGGCTCGCCTGGCGCGTTTGATGCATTCTCGCCCATAATGGGCTTTGTCAACAAGGTTTTTGATGAAAGGGAATACTGAAGGCTAGGATTCTTCCTCCCTATAGCGCTCTCAAAGCATCTGGGGCGTCTCAGAGACACGCAGTCTAGAGAAGAGCGGAGAGCGTTGTGCCGTCAGGAGTCGTAATCTCTGACGTGGCGGGAGCAGAGAGCACAGGCACAGAGCTAATTAACATGCCGGAGATGGGAATCATCACTGGATCAGCATGGGATGTGCTGGTACTGGGAGGCCTGTGAAAAGTCATGTCCAGTTGCATGTCTGTCTGCCTCACACACAGACACACACACGAGAGAAAGTAAAGAACCTCCAATTCTCTCTTTTTAATAAGGCTGAGGAACCTGGTGAAACGGAAGATGTCTTGTTCTCCCTCTCTTTCCCTTTCTCTTTATCTCCTCTCTGTTCCGCTGTGTTCCCACGAACAAACGCTTTCTGTGTATGTGTGTGTGTGTGTGTGAGGGAGGATGAGAGGGAGAGGGGGAAGAAGCGCATGGCACAGGTACACACACGCGGCGTGTGTGTGTGATCGCTCAGACGTGAAGGCTGAAACTCCGGAGCCCAGCAGATGACAAACCTGCTGCCTAATCTCCTCAAACCAAAAGTCACTCACACACAAACACACAGTCTGTCTGTCTATCTCTCTCTCTCTCTCTCTCACACACACACACACACACACACACACACACACACACACACACACACACATACACAGGGTCTACATTCCTAGAGTTACACCTTGTCAGTCTGTCAAACATTCACGTAAAAAACATTAGGCGTCTCTCTCCCTTTCCCGGATCCTTTGTTTAAAGTAATAGCACGGGATTCAACGTGTGTGTCTCAGGAAGGAAGCCGCTCAGAAGTAATCTCTCCAATGGCATTTTAATAACAATGTTGATGCTTCACCGTCATAGCATCAAGGGCATGGACACAATGGCACTTCACAAGCCACACCAAACTGCTCTTTAATCAACCAACAAAGGACATTCCAACTCCTTTTATAGGTACTTACGATGTCCCAGTCGCCTCTCCATGCCCTGCCAACTATCCCTACGAACATCAGATCGTGTCAAACATTTCAATGGTTTCATATTAGATATATTAAAAACACTTGGGACAGAGCCGAGCTCTTGTGTGGTTATGTTCCACTTCTCATGAGTGGGAGATTAATGGTGTTTAGTTTAAAGAGTTGGCAGGGGATTGTTTTACAGTGCGGCGAAGGGTGAGCGAGGGCATACTGGGACACCCCCCTCTTCCACCTCCTCCTCCTCCTCCTTTAGCAGCCCCCTGGTGCCACCACTGAACTCGCCAACGCCGTCCGTGCGTATCAAGAATGCGGCGGCCTTGGCCTGACATGGGGGAGCCTCTTAATCTCTTAGTCAACTCCTGAGGGCAGCGCAACATTGAAAACAAAAACCAACAATACCCCACGCATGCAAGCTTACACACACACACACACACACACACACACACACACACACACACACACACACACACACACAAATGCATACACACAGACCCGCCACACATCACTCCAACCCCCTCTCCCTTCCTGCTCTTCGTAGTACTATCTCACACTTTCTGTCCTGTTTTTCCACCTTCTTCCTTTCAGTCCTCTACACACACACACACACACACACACATACACACAAATGCTGATAAGTTGGGTGGCGGGGGTGAGTAAGTCCACTTCAAAGGAGAAGCCAAAAGAAAACAGCAGAGTTAATCTTCAACAGGAGTTCAAGTTGCAGTGAGGCTTCAACCTACACTGACTGCATCTCATATTGCGTTGGTCATTCATCAACATACTTTAGAGGGTCTACAGCACCGACTCCACAAAGATTGGGTCCTATATCGCTGTGCGGTTAAGACTCTACCTGGCCACCACCGAGAGGGAGAAATATGAGCAAAATGCACTGAGCCAATAACTTCTTTTAAAGCAATCATATTAGTGGGTAAAAACAAAGCAAAAAATTTTATCTTTACACAGCATGTATAATGCAATATGGACTACAGTTTATGGACTATGTACAATATCTATCTTAGATACACAGATCCTTTTCAGAGGTCCTACTCCTTCTACTGCAGCCCATGTTAAAGCTGCTGGTGTTATTAAGTCTGGAAAGTCTTATAGTTCTAATACAAATGCAAAAAATAACAATACTTGTTAGCAAAACTCTCAAAACAGTACACAAGAGTAACAAAACACACTCAAAAACCCTCAGAGAGTGATACAGCAACAGTCACTGGCCATCTTTGTCAAGAGACGGGTTTGGTTCATTCTAGGCACACACTGTTTCTAGTAGTGTGACAGGCAGCAGATACACACTCACTTGTGCTCGTCTTCTGGGTGAACCTCAGTGGAACTGCTCTCCTTTCACTCTCAACAGTCAAACAGACATGCCCTGTAAAGTGTTTGCCTCCTTCTTCTAATAGACAAATATATCAGATGAGTGTTTCCCTTTTATCAAGTAGCAGCAGCAGGCTTTGAATGGGGCCTGCAGTAGGGGCTTTTGATCTTGTTTTTCAATAATATGTCACTCAGCAGCACACACATACTCACTTATGAGCGTGCGCGCACACACACACACACACACACACACACATATGCAGCCGTGCACACACACACAGATGCATTGATAAACACAAACAAGCACACAGTGTGTGTAGGCCTACTCCTCACACATTCACAAACTCGTACGTGTACACAAAATATACACGTACACTCAGTCATCCACACACACACACACACACACACACACACACACACACACACACACACACTCAAAAGAGTGATGACAGAAAGGAAATGTGAAGAAATTCTCCATTCCTTTTTTCATGTGTTTGTTGTTGTTCATTATCCCTGCCCCTGCCACACAAATTGTGAGCCTGTCTGCAGGAGTGTCACACTTCTCAGCCCAATCACGTCGCCACGCTGTCCGAGCTCATTCAATTTGCTGTTTGGAAAATGCTTGGCAAAACACTGATACATTAAAATAATAATCAACGGCATCTTGCCGAAAAAAAGCACAGACACACAGAAAAGAGAGAGAGAGAGAGAGAAATAGGAGAAAAAACTAAGTTAAACTTCTTTTTTTTTTTTTTGGGGGCTTGTTGTTTCATGGAACCATCTGTGCTGGAGACAGCAGTGCTGTACAATTAGAATTCTGCCGCCGTTGGGTCCATATGCCTGCTATCTGGGCACGGCCACTCCGCTGTTGACATTAAGCCCCGGGATGTGCTCCTGACAGACGTGACCCATCAGGGGAGAGAGAGAGAGAGAGAGAGAGAGAGAGAGGGAGAGGGAGAGAGAGAGGGAGGGAGGGAGAGGGAGAGAGAGAGAGGGAGAGAAGGAAAGAGAGAGAGGGGGTATTGGAGGGGGCACAGCTGTGAGTGGTGCCAGGCAAGTGCCAACATAGTGCCCTTGTCTTGTGGCCTGAAGCGAGTGGAGTGGAGTGGAGAGGAGAGGAGAGGAGAGGAGAGGAGCTGAGCAGGCAGCAGACAGGCCTTATTTGGTCACCCTGGGGAAACGGGGGCGAGAGGGGCTGGAGCCAGGGTCTGCTACAGGGACGAATGCCCGCTGTCCATCCAGCACACACACACACACACACACACGCACACACACAGTCACACACACTCACACACCAACTACTTCCAGGCCACTCACAAACATATATCCACAAATATATAGTTCATCTTGACTCAAAACATTCTCACACACACTGACACATGCATAAACACACAAACACACACACTTCCACTATCTCCTCATATACACTTAAATATATAGTGCATCCACACAATATATACACACACACACACACACACACAGACACACAGACACACACACACTTGGTCTACCCAAGCTCATCACCTGGTCAGTGAAGCCCTAACACATGCTCCATGTGTTTGTGTGACTTGAAAGACATAGTGAGGCGCAAAGCCCTTGAGCGGAGGGATCACTGTGTGCCAGCCAGAGAAAAGATTAGGGGCCAGAATAGGTCTCAATCCACTAGATTAGAATGACAGCACCAATGGCTAGGATGAGCATTGGCTGAAGGGTGTCATGCACTTAGATTTTGGAGAAATGGGGCCAAAACTGGTTTGCCATATTTGGAGCAAAAGTCTGAAAAGAGACTACGCAACTCAGACTAAAGTGTACCTGATTTTATTTAATTTTTTCTGAAGCAAGGGCATATAACACGCAACATTAGAAATTAGTAAACAGAGATTGCATAGCCAAGAATCGATTTGTTTTTTTCTTTTTCAAGTTACTCTGGTTTCACTTTGAACTAATCTACATCGCCCATTTTTTTTATAGTCTTTGAGCAGGTCTCAATGCAACACTGTAAAAGAAAGAGAAGAGTTAAGGAGGGATGTAAAGCAGGCCAAGATCATGATAAGAGTTCTACTTTCACTCCTCTCACCTTTCTCCATACAGCAAAAGCTGTCTGGTAAATGTCACAGGAGAATAGGGTTTGAAGAGAAGAGGAGTGCACTGACAGCCCACTAACTAAGTCTGAGGATACAGCCAGCACAGAGAAGGAAAAACAACTAAAAAAAAGAAAAAACAACGAGGAGGGGGTGAGTTAGGACTGTAACTTGGTAACAGACCAAGGGTTTTAACCTGTGGCCTCTTCCGGGGTGCGTAGGGTCTGGGAGGATGCTATGCTAATGCTAACATAGCTCAGTTTCAGTCTGCCCTATAGGCTGACAGTATAGCAGGCCTCCTTGGATTTTGGGGCAGTGATGACTGACCGGGCTGGGGTGGGGGTGGGGTGCGGGTGCAGAGGCCAAAGGTGCCCCCGACACAAAAGGAGAGTGGAGAAAAGCAGAGAGGGGCCTTTGAGAGTGCCTTTTTGTTATCGGTCAGCGGGATCGTTTGAGGTTCTTTGAGTCCATCCTTTTAAGTGTGATAATGTTTCTGTTTCGTCCTGTTTTTAGTAGTTCACGAAGAACCACGAGGGTGCTAGACATTGTTTTCTTTTGGAAAGCTGCAGCATGATCTGATACTACACTCTGATGCAATTTTTGGAAAACATTTTCTTTTCTTGAAAGAAAGATTTCAAGGTGCAAAGTGTACTTTGTTCAACCACCTGCTCCTTATCAAAGCTCTGCCTACACACACACACACACACACAACAGAAGTCTCCTGAATGAAGAGGTTGGGGGTGGTGGTGGATGAGGGCTTTAAGCACCCCCTCACACACTCTCCCTCTTTAGCTCTGACAATTGCTGTCTATTCTACATTTCCCTATCCATTTGTGTCTTCTCTTTCCTTCTCTTTGCGCCATTTCTCCTACATCTCATTGCCTCTGTCTTACATTTATCTGTTAATTTTAGCCATCCTGACTGTTGCGCTCTCGTTCTCTCTCTCTCTCCTCTTTCTTGCGCTCTCGTTCTCTCTCTCTCTCCTCTTTCTTTCGCTCTGTCTCCTCTCTGTCTGATGCCGCCTCCTTGATTCCAGATTGTTCCTCGAGGTTGTTGTGGAAACCACCACAGGACTCTGTGTCTGCTGTCTCTTCCTCGGTCACAAAGGCGGCCTCGGGCCTCGCGCTCCAACGGGCAGGCGAGCGAGTGAGCTGGAATTCCCAAGGCTCCTATTTCAGAGCCAGCTCCTTTATGTGCGGCATGAGCGAGGGAGGAAAAAAGACGGGGTGTGTGTGTGGGGGCTGGGCAAACATACAGTGGATTGGTGAGTAAAGGTCATCTGTGTCCTGGGAGTTTGCACCATACGCTCCGGTGCCGCCAGTAACAAACCCTGGCCATGCCATTAGTCACGCCCTGGACTGGTGAAATCCTCCACACAAAGGATCAGGACTGAAAAACCTACCTAAAATACATCACCTCTACATGCAATGAAGGAGGAGTTGAGGCTCTACAGAAAACCGAATGACTCATCTGAAGTGAGAAACGGGATGGAGGGAGGGAGGATTGGAGGGAAGGAAAGAGAGAAGAAACTAGAAAGGAGTGGAAGGAAGGAAGGAAGGAAGGAAGGAAGGAGGGGGTGTGCATTACTTCGGCTCTGTGAACCTTGCGCTCGAGCCAAGTGTGTCGCCAGACTGATCCCCCCGGTGTCGAGCGAACACAGAGTTAGTTCCCGATGTGTATCCATTAACAAAGAGGAGGAGAAGTGACTCCATAATGAAGTGCCTGTAGAGCCTGCCTGACTCCTGACCAGAGCAGACCAGGGAAAAAATTTAATTTATCTGCACTCTGCCTTTCAGTGCCTCTCAGAACTACATTTTTTATCATTTCATCATTTCTTTACTGTTCGAAAGATATTGTTATATCTTTCTACTTAATTGCCCTCATACTGGGAGGACCAAAGTGGATTTGTAATGCAGTGGAAGTGTGGCACCTTTAAAATCCCACATTTAAACAAAAGTCAAATAGAGGACAGCTAACCACCTGATGAGGCTTGAAATTGCCTTTGCATTCCCCATTTTTACCTAACCTCTAAATTTACGGTGTGTCACATAAGCCCAATACAGAGGAGGTAATTTCATAGAGGTCAGTGTTCCCCTACCACTTGAAATGCTAGCATAAAAATCACTAGTGTTAAATAGAATCCGGTGCTTTGCAGCCATAATCCTATTAGCTGGGCACAGAAATATTAGCTCATGCAAAAGGACTTAGGAAACACCTCTCGGATTGTCACTCCCAAAATCCCTAAAAACCAATCCTAGTAGCGTCTCTCTGGGAGAGGAGACCAAAGTGTCGTGCATGGGACTTTGAATCCTGCGGGAAGCCGCTTGCGTCCTTCTAAAATCAGCAAGGTCGGGCATGCTCCTCTGGCGGGAACACAATCATTAAATCTGAAGATTAGAGTTCAAACTTGGATGGGCACAAGCTATTCAACAATGTTTTCTTTCTTTCTTTCTTTCTTTCTTTCTTTCTCTTTCCTTCTCTCTTTGCCCCCAGTTTGCCTCCTTTCAGGTTTTCTTAGTCTCTGCTACTCTTCTCTCTGCTACAAGTCTGTACAGAGTTGTGCTGCATATCTAAATGAAAGCAACCAAGGTCATCCAGTAGCCTGATTCATTCATTCCTAAAAGTGTGAAATGCTTTTCCGCTCAGAATCAATAGTTGTGCTAATATACCCCCTTGACACTTGACGTTGAATATCATTAATGTAACTGACATCCCACAACTACTTGTGTGGCTGTGTGTTTGTTTACATCTGAAGGTTATACACACACACACACACACACACACACACACACACACACACACACATGTCTGGGACAAAAAAAAAAACAAAAAAACTTTAAGTTGCCCTTGAAGAAGTTCAATTGGAAATTCCTCCCACTGTGTCTCTTAATTACCGGGCTGCTGTGAGCCATGTTGTGAGGGCAGACTTCAGCGCAGCGCTGTGAGCAACAGCGTTGCCTCCTGCATTAGCAGCCACAGGGCCACCGCGGCCACGCCAAGCGCAAACACAAAAGGTCAGCAAAGATTAAATATTTGAAAGCCCTTTCCTCATTATCAGTCAATTATGCAGGGCCACTCCGCCTGCCATAGCTGCCATTTCACTTGCTGCTGTAACGTGAACAAATCCCCTGTGACCTACCCCAACAAACAGGGGGCAAAAATAGGGGGAGGGAAAAAAACAAGCAAAATATTGCCCACAAAAGCCACAGCCAACTGAGACGGGTCAGTGACCCCCATTTGCGATGTTTCTCTATTTTCACACAACGCATTAAGGCAAGGAAATTGGGAAACTTCGCAGAGATGGTATCAGTTGTTTGCAACGCAAAGGCCTCCCCATGACTAAAACAGCACCCCCCCCCCCCAACCGCCCCCCCTATATACACCCCACCGTATGGTCTCTGTCAGTCTTCCTGGAAAGTTCCGCAGAGTCCCATGCTATAACCCATAACCCACAGCAACCAGCTAACACTGTAAAACAGTGTCCCAAAGGTCATGTCCGACTCATTTGTCACAGTGCAGAAAGATGAGCTTACTGCGGTCATTAGACATCCAGAAAAAAGGGGAACAATGTGGCTCATGAGGGGGGTGGGGGGTCACAAAAACACTGAGAAGGGAGCAGAACCTTCATACGGTGGCCATGAGGAAGTACAAGTACAAGGCTTCACACAATTATGTGATCCTACCTCAAGTGCCTGTGTGAAGCACAGCCAGGGAGCGACGGAGCAGGCAAAAGAGAGCGAGATGACAAGAAGGGGGCAAATCACCAGAGCACTGTGTGTGTGTGTGTGTGTGTGTGTGGTGGAGAGAGAACAATACGACATAATGATGCTGGATGGAAAAGTGACGTGACAAAAGAGACTGGGTGTTGGGGGGGTGGTGTTGAGGGGAGAGAGGGGTGGGGGCGGGGTTGCTTGTGCTTCCTTGCCGGAGTCCTGAATGCAGAGTGTTTGCTCTCTTGTCAGGCGGAATAATGGTGGCCTGTTTGCTGAAAGGCAGTGTGCGAGAGAGGGCTGAAAGGCCGAGGCCCTCCGGGGCCCACGGCCTCCATGCTAATGGCTCTGGGGCCTTGTCTGGCTGTTGTTTCAGGACGCCGTCCAATGGCTTCATTTGGGGGATCCAGTCGTGTTTGAACGGGCATTACTTGGTTGTAACGTTTTTTGTGGACTACCAGAGGTAATTCTTACATCCTCGACCCCAGACTCACAAAAAAGTTTGGGTGTTTTTTTGTGTCTGTGTCTGTGATTTGGGGGATACAGTCGTGTTTGGCATCCAATGGCTTCATTTGGGGGATCCAGTCGTGTTTGAACAGGCATTACTTGGTTGTAAGGTTTTTGTGGACTACCAGAGGTAATTCTTACATCCTCCACCCCACGACTCACAAAAAAGTTTGGGTGTTTTTTTTATGTCTGTGTCCGTGATTTGTTTTCTCTGCTTTTCCCGCCTCCATTTTCTTTCTCCTCCTTACCTCTCTTTCTTCAGGAAAAAAAGGAAGGAAAAAGGAATCTTTAAAACCTCAAGCATCTTCAATCACTTCAATCACTGAGGTAAAAGTCTTCCTTGAGAAATTGGCATTTAATGGAGCAAAAAAAAAAAAAAAACATGTCCTACTTTCTTCACCCCTCAGTAAGTGCAAGCATATAATGTATAAGTGTGGGCAAGTTTAGTTCTCTCTCTCTCTCGAAAATGCTCCTCACGTGCCTGGAACAGTTTAAATCTCAGCCTTCCAAAAGTTCTGACCAGGAAGATTACATTGGTTGAGACGTGATGCATTCAGAGTGCATTGACTGTGGAGCATGCTAAAGTGGGGGATACAAAGCACACAGTGCCCGGCAATTGGATAATGAATGTGCCTGCTGATGGCATACATGCAGTACAAAGTTTGGTCTACCGCCAAGTCCAATTTGCCCACTTTGGCCAGGACTTGAAGGCCAAGACAATGCACACATTTTCCTCATCTCCTGAGAAATAAGTTTGGCAGAGCTTGGCAGCAATGGGACACCTCCAACCTGGGAAATGTCACCTAAACACATTCACAAATTTTCTTTTCTTTTTTAAAATCATAGAAAAGCTTTGACAAGTCCTGGGGGTAAAGGAGACATGCGTTTTCTTTCTTTTTTCTCTAGGAGAGAAGCCAGTCTGTCAGTGTAGATGGTCCAGACGGTCCTAACACCTCCACAAAAGCACCTGTCTGTCACGAGCCCCCATCAGACACTTATCCTGGCCGTCAGTGAAGGATTACAGGATTTTTTTTATAGACTGGCCCCGCATGTGGAGTCTCGCTCTGTTTGCTTGGCTAACACAATGCAGCCAACGCTGGCCTCACTAAGAGAGACTGAGAGGGCAAATCACCTCTCTCTTAGTTCCCAGGTCATTCCCCTGGGACCTCCTGAACCATTAATCTCCCACAGCCTTTTTCTAATTCTCTCTCTATCCCCCTCTCTCTCTCTCGTTCTTTCTCTCTCTGGCTCTCCCTCTCTCTGCCTTTCTCTATTTCCCTTTTTCTCTCCCCTACCGGCCTCTATCCTGCGATCCGGGTGGCCAGGGGCTCCCCAGCGATAGTGAGAGGGCCATAACTAGCTCACATTCCTGGAGCTGCAGTGGACGAGAGGCAGGGGTGAGAAGGAGTTCAATAAAGACACACTCCCTGCCCTGGTAATAAAACCACTATGTTTTCCCACTTAGGGCAAAAACAACTAACACTGTTGTGGGCCTGTGAAAGAGCTGGCATCAGCACTACAGGGCTTGACATTATCGGTGTAAAGAGTTTGATGGAACTCTCACTTAATGTGGATGGGACCTAAGGTGGGCCCAAGTTTGTGATACATTAACTGCACCTAAACTGAAACGGACAAACAACAAGCAACAATCAAACAAACAAACAAACAGGGTATTTTGAAGCTGTTTAGTGAGTTCATTTCAATTAAGGATCGTAGAGATTTTTACCGAACAACATTAATATATAATAATGAAAGACAAAAAATAAAGCACACAGGTTATGTCTCTTGTGGTAAGACTTGCCAATTCGAGTGCCTACCCTTCTGTAGGTCACTGTACCAGCACAAGAAGAGATTTCCTCATTCATACGTGACGTCCAAAGAGTCAGTCAGTACCATGTTATGCGTTTGCATTTCTGGACGATTCCCTCACAAAGTACGAAACAGTGAGCAGGGATTAGGGTCATTTTGTACCTCTAGCATTTTGCTTTGACAAACCTAAAAATAATCACTGTGCACAGGTGCCATTCAGCCCCTGAATATGAATGTGGCCATTTGAGCGCTTCATGCAAATCTAACACTTGAAGGAACACAGGAGACTAGGAATCTGCTGGAAACCTTGAGTTACTGAGAGGGGCAGGAGAAGTGTGGCAAGTTTCAAACCCATGACCTTTTCAGCAAGGCTCACTCAGGCACACCGAATGCCCTTTTCCAATGAAACCACCCCCTGCTTTTAGACAGCGACCTACAGCCCAGCAGAGCAACCCAGCAACCTAGCGACCCAGTCGGTGTCTAATGAACCACAGCAGAACCAAGGTTTTTTTGGTTTTTTTTATCCGTATCAGACCACTCAGGATTCTTCACTCCGGGAAATCATTTTTCGGACTTGACAGATTGCAACATGGAATAATAAGCAAAATGGATTAAAGGGTAATTTTCAGGCAATATAAAGGCTTACATGAATTCCAGAGAGATTATGGAGGATAAGTCAAACAGCTGAATATCAGATCGGGAGAGGATTTCTTTCCATGCCACAGTTTTGTTTCTCACAACATATCCTTTTTCTTTTCTTTTTCTCTAAGTGCATTGGCAATGAGTAACTCCATATTCTTTTCTATTTCTATTCATATTACATTTCTTCTACCATATTACCGCCTACTTTTTAGAAGACACGGATGCTGCTTATCTCCCCCTGAAAAAAAAGTTTCTGTTTTTTGTTTGTTTGCTTTCACTGCATGTAAACAAATAGTGGTCTAGGAAATTAAACCACCCTCGGGTCATTTTTTGTGAGCTAAGCCAAAAAGTGGCAACCATGGAGATCTAAGAAAGAAAGAAAGAAAAAAAACACCACACAGCCTTTGAATTTTAGGCACCATGCGAGCCATCTAAATTACAAACGGTAAATGGCCAACATCGCCCCATGCTGTTAAAGCGCTTCTCTTTTTTTTGCTTCAGCGCTGTGTTTAGACCAATAAAAGACTCAGGAGGCCTGTGACTGATTTACAGAGAGCTGGCAGCATTTCCAGACACTGCTGGTCTGCAGTCCTCTGCGTGATGCGTGATGACTCTTTCCAATCCTGCAACCTGAGCACGCCACTCTCTTTTTAGTCCCTTGTAAAACATGTTTTCTGGACTACCTGTTACAACTGGGGGCTCCAAAACTGCCTAGGAATGCAAGACTCACCTCTAAACATACACCCCCAGACTCATAATGATGAATAGCTGTCAGGCATACAGCCTTCTCTTTCTGTCAGAAAGACAGGTTTATTTTGGTGGAAAGTGTCTTTAAAAAAAAGAGAGAGAGAGAGAGAGATGGATCCTTAAGGTGCCCATAACTACATTTGCTATGAACTCAAACATAAAAGGATGATAGTGTGCCACCTGAAGCTATACTCAGGCTGACACTGGCTCAGAGACTCCGTCACTCCGTGATGAAACGATTTGCATTGCATAAGAGCCCTTAATGCATGTCTTCAGGCACGCTTCATCCCTGTCGCCTCAGACGTCTAACAGATCTTTTCGTCAGGTAAAGAGACAGACAGAGAGAGAGAGAGAGAGAGAGAGGGATCTCTGCCCAAACAGTGGCAGATGTGACATGGCTGCAGGGTGGGAGTGTGTGTGTGTATCTGCATGTATGTGTGTGTGTGTGTGTGTGTGTGTGTGTGTGTGTGTACATCTGTGTGTGTGTGGTGGAGTAGAGTTGATGGCATCTCAGGGGACCACTGTGGCAGGGATCAGATCTGGCCCGGACCTGGCTTGGATCCAGTAGTGAGCCCCTGTAGGGCTCAAGTGCTGTCTGGGAGCTGTACTCTTTCATGTGTTTTATCTGTTCCCTTGCTTCTCTATGTCTTTCTGCACCTCCTCCTTCCATCTTACTGCAAACGGATTCCCACATCCTGACGATCAGGCTTGCCCTGGGGGGCAGTGGTGACGGGAAGAGAGCGAAAGTGTGTGTGCACGTGCATGTGTGTGTGTATGTGTGTGTGTGTGTGTGTGTGTGTGTGTGTGTGTGTGTGTGTGCGCATGTGTGTGTGTGACAGAGAAAGTGTCCCTGTGTGTGTGCGTGCGTATGTGATAGAACAAATGTGAGAGTCTATATGTGCTTGCCTGTGTGCCTGAGCATGCATGTGTCCATGAGAGTGAGAGAATCTTTGCCGGTTCGAGTGCAAACGTTTGTGTGAGAGTGTGTGTATGAGAAAGCGCAACTTCACACAATGGTTTTTCAATGTCCACCTCATGTGGTGTGGGAGGATGACAGTAACAAGTACAGTACATTTCTCTCCACCCAAATCCCCCACCTCTCCTGAGAGCACAGACACACAAACATCTGTCTCCCACTCACCCACCCTCCCTCTCTCACTGCAGCAGAACCCCCCCCACACACACACACACACATACACACAAACACACACACACAACCACAGCATCACATGAGAGAGACCATGTTCCCACAGGGGCTTCTAGCCCTCTTATCTCTCCACCTACTGTCTGCCATTCCTCTTCTGAACCACCGTAGGACAGCACACAAGTAGTGTTAACATGCAATGTCAAACATGTAGATCACATACGTGTTGTAAAAGGGTGTGCATGAGCACACACAACGTCATTCTCTCAACCAGCCGTCACAGCCAGAGAGGTGTTAGAGAAAAGAGAGGTGTTATCTGAGTATCGATGGGCAATAACCAGCATGGATTGTGCTCAGGCTTAACCTGTGCTTAACCTGCTATTTTCAAAGCCTTATGGACATCACCAAGGATTGCTCTTGACTAGCTGTGCCTTCTTTCAACTTTTTGCAAAAGTTATATTGGAAAGGTGTCAAGGGAACACTAGCATGGACACATGCACATAAACAACCCAAAAGTTCAGTAAGTGATTCAATTAGTTCCACAAAGAAGCCCCTGTGTATCTATACACCTTACAGCAATCTGCAGCTAGGAGCGAGCAATGAAGCAAGCGGTTCTCTCTCACTTATTACATTTTGCTATAGAGCCTGCCTCACGCCTCATACAAAGCATCTGCATCTGACCTCACAGCGGTGATGGGCTGTGACATTTTCATAATTCTCTTGAAAAAATCATGTAAAAGTCTGTAGTATCTACGAACCACCTGAAGGAGACACCCCCCACACACACACACACACAATTCACCACCACCACCACCCCTTTGATGAGGTGGGAGAAGACTAAAGTGCATTGGTAGCCCAATAAGATTAGTGCTAGCTTATTGAATACACTCAACCAGCACTGATGGAATTTGGCATGGGAGGATGCTGGGCTTAAGTGTACGATACCAGCATCTCAGGGTATGAGTGGGAAATCATTGTATCACTGCTGCTCCTTCATCCTTTGGACAGGACTTAGACTTAGAGAGAGAAAAAAGAAAGAAAGAAAGAAAGAAAGAAAAAGAGAGAGAGATGGCTCAAAGAGGAGCCTGAATAAAGAGCAGTGAGCTTTCTCTCACTGCAGGGACAGCATGTCAAAAAACAGAGGATTACTTTAAAAGAGCTGCCTGAGGCAATCAGCAGATTATTTGTATTCATCTGTTAATTTAGTTTAGTAATCAACCCCCTGCCACACCAGTCTGGGAGATGAGACATTGGCGCAGGAAATAGTTTATTGTTTAGAGCCACTGTCACTAGGTGTGTGTCTGTCTGTCTGTGAGTGTGGTTGTGTGTGATTGTGTGCATGTCTGTGTGTGTGTGTGTGTCTGTCTGTGTGTGTGAGAGCACATGTACATGTTTCTGAGTTAAGATCTGTACGTGTGTGCATATGACCATTGGAATGTAGTCTAGTGAATGTGTGTATGTGTCTGAGTGTGTGTGTGTGCATGTGTATGTGTGCGTGTAAGCATGTGTGCGTACGTGTGGCCGTCTGTATGTGTATGTGTGTATGTGTGTGTGTGTGTATGAGAGCACATGTGCATGAATGTTTGTGAAAGTTAACATGTGTGCATATGGCCACTGGAATGTAGTCTAGTGAATGTGTGTGTGTGTGTGCATGCGTGTGCGTGTGTGTGTGTGGCTGTCTGTATGTGTGTGCGTGTGTGTGTGGCTGTCTGTATGCATGTGCATGTGTGTGTGTGGGAGGCCGATCTCCTGTCAGACTCCAGTCACGACACCAGGGCCCCGTGGGAGATCACTACCAAACTGCAGCTTTGCTTGAGCTGTCAGGGCCTTCTCACAAAGTGCATGGAAGAGGAGAAGAGAAGAGAGGAGAGAGGAGAGGAGAGGAGAGGAGAGGAGAAGAGAAGAGAGGAGAAGAGAAGAGAGGAGAGAGGAGAGGAGAGGAGAGGAGAGAAGAGGAGAGGAGAGGAGAAGAGAACAGAAGAGAGGAGAAGAGAAGAGAGGAGAGAGGAGAGGAGAGTAGAGCAGATGAGAGGAGAGAAGAGGAGAGGAGAGGAGAAGAGAAGAGAGAGGAGAGGAGAGGAAAGGAGAGGAAATGAAAGGAGCAGAGGAGACAGGACAGGAGAAGAGAGGAGAAAATACAAGAAAAAGAGTGAAGGGAAGGAGAGGGGAGGACCAGGTCAGAGAGAAAAAGAGATGGAGATGTAAAGAAGAGGAGAAGATAGAGAGAATCCAGAAAAGCAGAATAAGATGGACAGATTAACACTAGGCCACAGAAAAGGAGCAGCTATGAAAGAGATGAGCAGAAAGAGAAGATGAAGAAGTGATGAGAGACAGAAAAGAGGAGAGCGAATGAAGGGAGAGGGGAGAGGACGAGAGGAGAGAAGGCACGGAGGATGGAGGGGAAGTGAGGATTCGCCACAGAACATCAGGAGCCAGGAAGCATTAGCCAGGGTGGATTATGCAGCCGTAGGCATTTCCCCCTCTGTTGACACAGGAAATGTCAGCACGGACTTTCTGCCACTTCAGATCTCTCTGCCCCCAAATATTGATCCCCGAATCATACCGACTCCACCTGGTTCTTATTCCAGTAGTGTTCCCGAATTTCTCCACAGAATACTGTTTGACAGATTTTCAGAGTTTTGTAGCCCCGTGCTCCTGGAAAAGCCTTTGTTTTCTATGTGAGTGGCTGCCTTCAGCTTTAATCAATGGGAGGGTTATGGAATGTGTGCTCAAGCTAAATGCTGCCACAATGAACCTGGAACAACTTGGGTTCTGCTAGAGCAACATCCTAAGGGAACATATGACGACACGCATCATGATCCCCGGCAGACAAGCCCGGGCCTGGAATCACCACCGTCTAGGGAATGTCTTCGCTGTTGTTCCCCTTCACTCCGGATGACTTTTAAGCTCCAGAAACCAAGAAACACTATGCAAGGCAATTCAGTGGCGGGCCGTGTTTGCAGGAACACAGCAAAAGCAAAGTGTAATTCTCTCTGGAGAATGTGGATCTCTTTGCTTCTGTTATAATGCTATGGGTTACACATGAAGATGAGAAGTAAACTAAGGAAATGATTGCAGTCTCTGACTTGTTTGTAGATGACTAAAAGTCCCTCCGTTGGACTTATATCTGAACAGGGGAAGCTGTGGAGGACTAAGCCAGTGGGACTTCTCTGGTTCTGCTGTATTTACCTGGGCCTGCACACAATAAGGCTTTCACAGAGGAAAGGATTGAATTGCAAGCACCAGGATAATGGGCCAGTCGGGCCCTTTGGACATGCTGAGCCAAGGGCAGCCCCCTGAGCCACTGCCCCATGTCCCCGACACGGGACTGTCCATCCTGGAGGGGTTCTGGAATTTTTTTTCTTCCTCCTCTCTGTCCTTCTTTTCCTCTTCATTTCTTTTTGGTAGATTACAACGGGTTCTCAATCACAAGGGGTATGTTTACGCTCGAACTGCTCGCTATCTCAGTGTGCGTGGGGGCCTAGCAGAGTAAGAGATAAGCTTGACAAGGCAGCAAGTGACAGTCGTTTGAATAACTCCAATATGACCTGCCTACAGATCAGCCAAGATCCAGCAGCACTTTCATATACACAGAGAGAGAGGGAGGGGGAGAGAGAAAGAGAGAGGGAAGCGGTAAGAATGTTTTGTCAGACACTTATCTGTAGAGTCCAGTGATGCGCATGATCATCTGCAATGAGTGAGTGACCACAGACACAAATGTGAGAAGTATTTGGGAAACATTGTAAGCTTATTGGAAAAGAGTGGCTTAGTAGTCACTACAGTAGGACTACTGATACTTGTCAAAAAGAATTGACATAGAGCCTTATTGTAAGTGGCTCTGTACATTATTGAAACTGACACACACTTTGGCTGACATAAAACATACAACTGGACTATGCCATAACCTCCCTGCATCAATATTAAAGGAGAAATCCAGTGTAAATCAGTCAACGGCCCTGTTGTTCAGGGTCATTGAGTGTGTCTGTAGAAAAAAGA